>JAYMFT010358326.1:0-38838 GCA_038088735.1 Panulirus argus
TGTACGGTGCATATGTGTGCATGTATGTATATATGTGTGTATGCGGGGGGATGGGTTTTTCTTCGTCTCTTTCCTGGTGCTACCTCGCTGATGCGGGAAACAGCGATCAAGTATAATAAATAAATAATAAATATATATATATACACACATTCCTCCATCAAGAAGTGATCGTACATCCCACCATCTGCTCCTCTCAGCACATTTCCTTGCAAATGCCCCTTGTTAGTAAGTATTACACTTGTAAAATCACAACCAAACCAGAAAAACCTCACCTGGTTTTTGAAGTGATGGTAGAAATATTCCAACATTAAATCCCCCTGCCACTGAGAATCACATGATCACTTGCTTTGTCATCTATGTATTTGTTGAAATACAGTGCCATTTCCATGGTGCTCAATCATGGGTGTGACTGGTATTTTTTGACTAGAATATTGAAAAGTAAGGTAAGTCATGACTGCTGTTTAGGTTAGGATGGGTCTTCATATGTTCTACTGAGTTTTTACATGTGTATTACCTACTTTTATTGAATTAACCCTATATTTTCCATGATAAACTACTATAGCCTCATTGAATGTCATTCAGTAAAATATAATGCTCTACAACTGTTAAAATATTATCTAAACATCATATTACCATTGCAGATGAAACTCAACACACAAAGGTAATAGCAATACATATCTAAACTAGACTTGTACTATTTTACCTCTTATACAGATCATCCTTACATTTTCTCTTGATATACATAACCCTCACTACTATTTCCCTATATGATACATTAATGAATAAAATATAATGCCCCATATATGTTACTATATTCTCTACATCCTGCACTTGCGTTGCTGAGGAAAATCATGAGCTAACAGCAATGCAGAGCTAAACTAGACTTTAGACTCTTACCTTATACTTGACATTAATGGGGAATTTTTAATTTTATTTTCATATTCCTAAAAAAGCTTATGGTCCATTGTTGTGTCTACCTGTACCAAGAGAGATATGTGTTGAAATACACTTATGCACTGAGTTCCACAATGTAGTCCATGAAAAAGACTTGTATGATCTAGGTTTATGGTGCTACATTTTTTGGGGGAATCGTTCATTGCCATTGTAATGAGTGATTTAGGAAAGTAAGAATTTTCAACTTTCAGTCAATTAAGTTATCTTTTGCTGTCAAACAACTCTTAGATGTATGGTTAACTGGGACAAAGAAAATGTGAGGTTAACTTAATAATGACATAAATGTAAAATATATATATATATATACATATGATGTTCCCTGTTTGAATGCTATAGAGGACATGTTCATTCTATTTATGGTTAAAGTCCATCATTATCATATAAATATATTCCACTTAGTGCCATCTATCATAATGGTTCGTGAGAAATTCCATCTATAAATTCTTAAACACAAAATGAATTCGGTTCAGCCGGATTCTGACAGATATTACGATACAAGGTGGCAGTGGAATATATAATACTTGAATTTTATCCACTTCAGACCCCAAAGGTAAGTTTCCTTGTTGTATAGGAGACGTTCAACTGGTTCTTAAATGAAGTTTCCTTGTCGTATAGATGTTCAATTGGTTCTTAAATCTATTTACAAATGGATAAAGCCCTACAGAGTCCATACAAGCACTAGATGGAGGTCTGTCAACAGTCATCAACAGGACATTACAAAATACTTCTCTTTGTTGACAGGTTTTGATAAAAGTGGTATACAAATCGGTTCCTTACACTCCCAAATGTTAACATATAGTGCTTTTATCTCTCCCCCTCTCCCCATTACTTCCCTATTATTCAAAACCCTACCTGTATACAAAATAAGAACATAAAAGTTATGCGAGTAAGAGGAGGAGCAAAACCCAAAATCCCAATGTCCATAACAAATCAATTGAGGATTCCACTTTCGTCAACTTCAACAATTGGAACACTTGACTTATTTTCATAGATATTACCGTGTGGCCTATGCAAGAATAATGAATTAATGGTGTTACTACCGATTTGAACATCCAACGAATAGGTTAGGGTTAGGTTAGGTTGGAACTGTTTTTCCGATGAATTCATGATGACGTCTTCTGAACGATTTTGACTTTCAGTTCAATCTCAGACAGGTGAATCTACGAAGCAGTAATGTTACCAAATTAATTAACAATACCATTAATGCAATACCTTTCACATTACCTCCTGTTCTATTTGTTTGCTACCACTTTTGTATCCACCTTTCCGCTTCGTAGTCTTGTTTCTCCTCTCTTGCACGCTTGGTAAATCTGGCGTCAGAAAACTGCAGGATGACTGATGAGGAGGCTGGACAAGACATGTCGAAGGACTGACTGGAGCAAGAAGACATACGTTCCTTGAGGGTGAAAATGTGCCGCCTTCAGCACTGTTGCTAACAGGACTTGATGATGATCTTGGCGGTATGACTGACGTCCGGGAACCCGCTATGACGTTAAAGTCACGCGATGCACTATTCAAAGTACATTTTGGTGTCAGAAATCGTGTGGATTTAACACCGAGAAAAATATATCTAAGATTCGAAAGTCTAAAATTCATTGTTATGAAGCCAGCGTACACCTGTGGCCAGCAGTGTGAAGCTCGTGTATCTGGCAGCGAACAAAGCGGGAGCGCATAAGAGTGCCAGCGAACACGGGAAGGAAGTAACAGCTCTCACCCTGAGCTGTGGGATCTGGTTGAAGTATTTAAGTAATTAGTTAGTCTCACAGTGGGGTAGAGGGTTCTACTACCATAGGACCTTGTAGAAATCTGTCCTCAGGTCAAAAGTGAGCCATACATCTCTACATTACCGGGCATCATTAGAATGACGACAAGTGAGCGTTTACAGTACAAACTCAGTTCACCAGGAGGATCATTCCTGGGCTTTTACCAACCATAAGGACGAGAAAAAAAAAATATTCTCTAACTGAAAAGCTCTGTAACTGAAGTTGTGCTAGCAAGACTTAACAGAAAGAGGAAGTGGGCCTCTCTGCTTAAGGAAACGATGCTGACGAAATCCCACCAATGGTCGAAAATTTTTCCTTTCCCAACATCACCAAGCAGACCAGAGGAGGAGAGCTCTCTGTCTTGCAAAGCTGACTGCTTTCTACGAGTCACAGGTCACCTGTTTAACTCTCTTCTCTCTCCGATCACCGATTATTTTGTTGCTACAGACCTTCAGACTGCCAGACGACGACATTCACCAACTGATCTGTCGAAAGCAGACCCGTCAATATGAGGTATATCTGAATAGATTTGGGATTCAAGGCGATATGTTTTCTGCTTGGAGTCAAGAGATTATATACGAAGACTTTCTTTGCCTCTGAGAATATTTCCAGGATAGCAGAGTCCACTGGGTAAACTCAGGGCGAGAATAATACATTCATAATTATATATTTGGGGATAATTAGATGAGCAGTTTACACGCGTTTGTGCCGAGTTTACTGCAAGTATAATGGCCACTACAGACGGACTTACGAGAAAAGTATTATAAGAAAAAAAAGTTTAATTCTCGTTCTCACTGAAAGCTGAAATAAAAAAGATGACATTCAGTAGATATATAAATGATTTCACAAAGAGATCCATGCATCACGATTATAAATTTGACGAGCAGACAGCTGGAACAAGAAATGAGTTAATTTTTTTTTCTCAATATAACGATCCTTGTATGTCGAGGAAGAGAGATGGGAGAGAATGAGTAATTCCACCTGTTTTACAAAATGAAGGAAACATCCGCATGTGTAAACTTCATCGTTACGACAGTGATGAAGATTAGATGATTATGTTCACAAGCAATATGCGATCATAAGAACGTTTTGGTAAACTTAGGATAAAATTCCCACGTCAGTAGGAACATAAATAAACAAGAATGTGTAAAGCACTTACCAGTTCGTGAAAAGAAAAAGGGATTGATTTGAACGATGCGTAACCACGGTTTACCTCAACTGACCAGCAAACGTAATCAGTTTTTGCCATAACGTACGAGTAAGTGTAAGCATTTAAACACAACGCCATCCACTGGTTGACAAGTCTATCCGCACAGCCTTGGCTGTGACTACGGGGGTAAAACACCCCCAGAATACTACACCAAGGTATACATCAGGTTTACTTGCTCCTGGAAGTTTGGGTACAACGTTTATAAGTTCACGATGGCAAGAATTGTATCGGAATACCGACTCGAAATGTCTTTGTTTCTTTCCTGGCCCTTACATGTCGCCTCCGGGAAGATCCTTGATAACAAAGTACCCTGTATAAACTTCAGTAATGCATGCAGACTGGGAGTGAGTGCGGGTCTTATAATTATCCCTTAACACTTGAAGAAGGTGTTCAAGGACTTCTGAGTTGGTGGATGCAGCTTGACGATGACGTCCTTAATGACCCTGGCAAGCTGACGGTCCCGAAGCCCATTACCAGTTGGTAATGACAGATAAAGTCATTGACGTCTTATTGCAAAGTTTCCTGCATTCCAAAACGATCGAAAACTCTATTTCACAAAGGTGTCACGATGTCGGTGATCGTTTCCATTGCTGACGAAAGGGAAAAAAAAAAAAAGTGGTGTATGACGTTTGTGGAATTGTGTAGATTTGCATACGCGCGCGCGCGTGTGTGTGTGTGTGTGTGTGTGTGTGTGTGTGTGTTCTTGTTCTAAGTGTGGGAATGCGTGTTTCAGGTCATATTGTATGTATTATGGAGATATACGGTGTGTGTTCGCTGGCGAGTAAGACAAAAAATTTTCGTGTCTGGTTTGATTTATGTGGTACATGATCACTCCCCAGCACTGGACTGTTTGTTGACAATTCTAGGAGAATGTGCTTATCCCGCCCTCTGTTATATATATACATATATAAAACTTAATACATCTCTGTGTGTATTGCTGTTCTTTGGTTTGCGTGTGTGTAGTCAATGTTGTACCTGGCTCTCTCTGTTTCATCGGGAGTAGATATTTGTCTTCGTGTGTTTGTTTGATCTGCCTATTTGCCTCCTGGGTCTGCATACCTCTTGGGTATACCTGTCCGTGTACTTACGCATACCTTTGGTCTGTCTTTGGCCCTCTGTATATCTCATACTCTGCGAGAAAAGTCACCACTTCGCCATTAAAAACTGGAATCAAAATTGACTGACGTACGTGGACGCAGAGGAACTAACCAATTTAGTTCACGGGTGATGGAGGATTTCCCCCCCTCCCCCCCCCCTTCCTCGCAGGTTCCCCCTGGCAGGACCAGCTATAACAGCAGCTCGCTCAGTCCAGCCGCATTGCGTGTTGGTCGCCAGCTAAAAATACGACTCCAAAACTGGACTGTAGCAGAGAGTTAGCTGCCGCGCGCGCTGAACCCTGACCTTACAACGCTCTATTTACTTAGGGTGTATAATGCCCTTGATTTATCGCGGCTACTCTAATGTTACACTGGGTGTATGTTTTATCGTTCATTAGTTTTGTATTGGGGGGTGAATATTTTTTTGTATCATCGAGCTGTTCTTACATAGGCTCTTTATAGACTCAGTTGGTACGAAAAAAATAAAATTAGTGAGATTTCGACTCCAGTTAAGGTTATATACCAAGAGATTAACGACGCCAAAGACCATCACGGGCCTATGAAATGCAACGTTCATGTAAATTATTAAAAATATAAGCAATTTTCTAAACTTCATGAAAGAATGAAGACCATCTCTTGCTTTTAACAATCAGCCCACGCACCAGGAGTTCTTTCCAACCCTACATCGTTTTGCAGTCACGAATTATTTCTTTTATCATTTGCCCGGATTAATCCAACTTTCATGTGGCTTGAATTTTATATAAACGGGCAGAATTAATCATATGAGATGAAATACTCGGGCATTTGATCTACACTGCTTGAATTACGTTAATAATGATGAATAAATGTTGTGTAATTACCCACATCACCATGTTAGATGCACGGACATTTGGACACTGTGTGACTGACCTCAACAGTGATATACAGTGAAGTTAAGGGATGACTGACAGTGTTAAGGACAGACTCGTCCTCTGCCACGGACGTAAGAGACAGACTCCACCTCAGACTTAGCCACGTACATAAAGATACAGACGTTATGAGTGATACCCAATTGCCACAGTCAGCAGGATCCGTTAACAGACCAGTCGATCAAGAGGACCCGGCAACAGACCGACCAGTCAGTCAGTTAGTCAACAGGACCCGCCTAAGACCTGGCCGCCGCCGTTTTCTGTCGTCACGACACACCAACAACAAGCGCCACCTTACATGTACACACACCCTCTCGTGTCCTATCGCCCCACGGCACACCACCGATCTCTCGTGTCTCGCCCAGTTGCCGCAGTAGGACATAAATATCTCTCTGCCACAAACACACACACACACACACGCACGCCACGTTGATCTCTCAATGCAGATAATCAGCAAGTTTTAGATAAATCATCCGTATTCCGCATGTTCAATGTACGCGGCAAATAGGCCTCTCACAACCCAGTCAACAAAGGCAGGCCTAACAAAGGGAGACCTACTGTATGTTTCCAGACGGACTTACATTATACATTATGCAAACTGATAACGTGATGAAGTCCTTTACTATGACACAGTGTCGAGTTCCTCTCGCCACGGTGAACTGCTTCCCTTTACAACCTCTCCCACCCACAGCGTCAACGTGATTGGTGTG
Organism: Panulirus argus; assembly: GCA_038088735.1. Lineage (NCBI taxonomy): Eukaryota > Metazoa > Arthropoda > Malacostraca > Decapoda > Palinuridae > Panulirus > Panulirus argus. Next base: position 6,643 of record JAYMFT010358326.1, read on the forward strand.
TAGTGATGTCTCGATCTTTGTCCGAGTGATCTTCGGTGGTCGAGGTTGTGTTTGTCCGTCCGTCCGTCCGTCCGTCCGTCCCTTCGCGGTAGATCTTCTGGTGACACGTCTTGTTCTGTTGACCAGCCACAGTTCCCTGGGCGCTACGCCTTCATTATAATTCCAAGAGTGTTGACTTGAGCAAACATGACTAGCATTTAACTAAGCCTTGAGAACCAAACAGAGTAAAACAAACGAGTCTGAAGTTTACAAGTATAGTACATGATTTTTTTTCCCGTTCTGGATATAGTGCTCTTCTCCACCTTGGGTCATCATCATTACCCGTGTCTTCCTCACCTAGAGTGATCATTACCTCCTCCCCACCTTGGGAAGTCATCACTAACCCCGCCCTCCTCCCCACCCTAATGGGAAGTTTAGCAGACAACGACTCATACCAGACTTCATCAAATGCTTGGCAGATGTCAAGGGTCAGGAGAAAAGATTCCATGTCGGGTACCACTCATTTCATGGTAGGTACCACCACCCAGTGTACTTAATCTGTGGTCAGCTGTTGTTCTGGTACCATGAGGTTTGATTTACACCCGCCGGGCGAGCCGTCATGGTTCATCTAGCCTATCAACAGAACGTTACTCGTATTCCCTCTGTCCCCGAAAACTCGGGGCTCCAAGAGGTCACTATTGGCTATAGCGCGACAGACTCTCCTTAATAACCTCGGCACACAAGGGAGTGATGCGGCCTGTATCGCTTCCCACCGTCTCCGACTTTAACTCATGGTAAATTGGTATCCACTCACGGCTGGGGAGACTAGAGCAGTCACCCCCTTCCCCCTCCTCCTCCTCCTCCTCCCCTAGAGAAACCCAGGAACAGCTGGGCTCGAACAGGGGTGACCGCAGCAACCATCTGGAGCGACTGGTGTAATGACCACCACTCGGTCCACTCGGTCACCAGATAAATATACTGGTGTCTGGGAAAATAAACCGGTGATGGAACTAAATCTTTGGAGGAGGAAGGAAGGAAGGAAGGAAGGCTTACAAGATTGGAGAGGCTTCGTCGTCCATGGCGAAAGGAAATATGGGAGTGGAAACTTTGGGTCCGGGGAACAGTTTCTCGTATGACCAGAGTTACTGTTTGGTCGGGAGAGTCGGACTATGTATTGCTTGGCTACGGTATATGGAGGATGCTTTCTCTCTCTCTCTCTCTTTCTCTCTCTCTCTCTCTTTCCAGCGGCTATTTCACGGACGAACTCACGCGTAACGAGAGAGAGAGAGACAAAAGGGAAACTTAACTTCTCCAGCCACACAAAACGTGATTAAGTCGCCGAGATCTTCTTAATTGATTCTCTCCCAGCCATCCTCCCGCCCCACCACCACTCTTCCCCCCCCCCTTCCCCCTCCCCCTCCCCACCAACTCTCCCTCCCTCCTCTAGATATGGTTATTAACTTCCTCCGGTGATTTACGAGATCAAAACTGCACTAATGGTCTGCCAAATCAGAGGTCAGAGGCAATCATCCATCCGGGGATTTGACAAATTGACCTTCTGAAGGTCCTGCCTCCCTCTGATGTCGGAGTCCAGGACGTCCAAATCCCCTGGTAGAGTAATTGATTAAAAGTGATCACATAAGGACGTAATGAGGATTAATGTTTTGAGATTAATCGTGATCAGGATGTACAGCTCGGCGGGAAGATGATGTATACTGAGGACACCTGTTTTTCTGGCTGGATACCACCAATACTGTAGTCTGGACGATACTGACTGGACATCATCACTGTATTCTGGTCGATACTGACTGGACATCATTACTGTATTCTGGTCGATACTGACTAGACATCATAACTATTCTGGACGATGCTGACTGGACATAAGCACTATATTCTGGTCGATACTGATTGGACATCATCACTGTACTCTGGTCGATACTGATTGGACATCACTGTACTCTGGTCGATACTGACTGGACACCTACCATTGTGGCCTGGTCGATACTGACTGGACATTACCATTGTAGCCTGGGCGATACTGACTGGACACCAACAGCTGTATTCTGGACACTCACTCCACTGTAGTCTGGACGATACTGACTAAGATGATCATAAGTCTCTGGTTGTGATAGACCAGATGAAAGGTGTGGTATAACACATGAGGTGTGATATAGCGCATACAGGGGTGGTATAACGTACAAAAGTGTGGTATAATTGGAAGAAAGGCGCTCTGTAGGCGCTCTGTAGGAGGAGAAGCATAAGACTTCTAAGGAGGGTTATGAGAAATTAGTCTTAGACTCAAACTGTGTTGGGAGTAGCGTTGTGAGGTGTGAGGGGGAAGCAGTATGAGGTGCAAAGATGAGTAGAATTGACGGCATCGTCTCCAAGCCTCTCCTCCATTTGTAAGAATTACGTTGCATATATTGAATACATAGTATTCGATCTCGTTACTTGTGAATGTCCATAAAGGCACTTTAGAATCCACAAAGTCTCACGAGTGATGATCAAAAGCAATTTACTGCCATCTATTGACGGTTTTTGTCTCAGGAGACTAAGACCAACGACAGAGATCCACGCTTATAACTAGAGCCCTAACAAGTTCGGTAGGTGACCACTGTATCCTCTCCAGGCTCGGTAGGTGACCGCTGTAACCTCTCCAGGCTCGGTAGGTGACCGCCACAAGCTATCATCCAGTAACTGTTTGATTAGCATAATTAAAGGCAGTTGTCAGCGCATGAATATTCTGCCTCGGTTTAATTGCTGCCAGAAATAGCTTCATCTAATTCAAATCCTTGGAGGACGACGGGATGGCCCTCGAGTGCAAAGTTACGACCCCTGAGGACCACAGTAAGGCTTTGGAGTATGAGGTTTACGACGACACTTGAGCACGACGGTACGACCCTTAAGCACGAGGGTATGACGACCTTTAAATGTGACCTTTTGGGACAGATCGGTCCCATCTAGGTGACCCAAGGTCGTGGTCAAGCCCTTGGGTCGGATCGGTGTTGGAGAGCTTCAGCAACAATGATGAAGGGTATAATCATGCGTAGGAGAATTGGAGTACCAGCGTTGGAGAGGTGGAGCATTAGTGTTGGAATGTGCAACAACAATGCCGGAAGCTTGGGCACCGGTGTTGGAGAGGCGCAAAAGCAATACCAGAGATGAAGCATCAGTGTTGGAGGGATGGAGCACCAGTGTTAGGGAGCTGGAGCACCAGCTCTATAAAGATGTTGAAAAGTACTCGACTGTGTTGGAGGGGTGTTAACAGCAGTGTGTTGGATATGGTAGCACACCTGTGTTGGAGAGTTGCATTGACAATATAAGTATTCCTTATTTGTTAACAATTCATTTGTCTCCGATCCACAAGTTACGATGTTTTAACTCCTCCAATATTCACGTTTAAGTTAACGAAAAGGTCTCAAGAGTTGGCAAGCGTCTCATTCGATTTAACTTGACGCCGATAGATGGCAGGGTTTACTGGTCACTTTGGCACTCTTATGTTTACGTTCGAGTTGGGTGGACGCTGCTCTTGAGCCTTGCTCTAGTTTAAACATTGCGTTCGCTTTACTGCGTGTGTGTCCCGTGTCTTCTCTTCATGATGGAAAACGTGCGAGTGAAGCAGGTGGTTCTTCTGCTGAGAAAAGAAAAAACAGAAGGAGCAAGTGTACTGAAAACAAAATGAGGGTATTCGATGACACTGTCCAGGCGCAACTAGCACTCGCTCCAAACTTCGAGAGAAGCACGTTAATTCTTTCTTAATCTTACGTGGGTCATGAAAGGCTACACAGATCCGCTTGACTAAGCACAGGCCAGTTGGACAGAAGAATACCACCTCCTCCGACTACATCCCGAACGAAGTGTCTATGAAGCCGCCGGTGGTTCGTCAAGAGTCTCCGCCTTTTACCAGTGCCCAGGCGGGATTATACTCATCGTCTGCATTAAAAATTACTTAATTTAGATCTTCGCACCATTTCCTCCTTTCTCATGGAACACGGTGAGTGTTCTGAGCGATTGTACATTTTTTTTTCGAGGCGTGTGTGTACATACTGAGCTAGAATAAATATAATCAAACGAGTTATTACCGAATTGTACCATCGCTACAAAAATAAGCATGGGCCGATACCAGTAATGATAACCTAATACATATATCACGTTTTTGTAATAGATTTTATCGTAGTGCATGACTCAAAGTACGTATATCCGTCAGGAAATAAGTATTGACAAAAAAAAAAAATTGTTGATGAAATGGATTGATTTTTTGCGACGTCGAACGCAAAATTCATTCATTCCCTCCCTGTAGGTGTTAAATTCTTAAGTTGACGATGTCGAACTTTTCATGTGTTTTCATTGGCATTTTCGTTTTAGCTTGTTGGGGATACTTGTATGTACCGTTGTTTCAGTGGTGTTACATGAATGCTGGAGAGGTTGTGTGCAAGTGTTTGAGAGGTTAACCAATAGTGTTTGGAGTGGTGGAGCGCCAGTATTATAGGCAGAAAACAGATGTTAGAAAAGTGGAGTGTTAGTGATGGAAGAGTGGAGTATTAGTGATGGAAAGTGCAACACCAAATGCTGGAGAAGTGGAACACCACTGTTGCAGACGCGGAACACCATTTTTGGAACGGTGCAATATTGGAAATCTTAACCACCGCTGTGATTCGGAGGATTGATTGCCACTTTTTGTCAACAGATAAATATTGGACGTCACACAGATAGGTTAAGGCAAAATTGCTACACACAGTAATATCAGAGGGAGAAATAGCAATTACGCTGATATCCTTGGGCGGATGGCTGTCACAAAAAGATGCGAGAAAATTACCAGTAAGTATATAGCTGGAGGTGATTTCCAGGAATTGTACGTGAGCGTCATCGAGTCAGATGTCACCCCAAAAAAGTGCTTATAGAGTTCAGCCTGCAATGACGCAACGTCCAACACTTCTTCGGAAGAGGGACACTTCTTCGGAAGAGGGTTTTTAGCAGGGACGAAGGGACATCTGGTCGCAGGATAGTGCTGAGATAGCAGTAGGCTGGCTGTCAGGACTGATGGGAACAGGAAAAGAAAAAAAAAAACGACACATTTAGGTTGTTATTAAATCTAGTGAAAAAAGAAATCTGTGAAAAAAACCAGACTCGAAGCGTAAACTAGGCTAACGGTCGGACTGACGTGTAATGATATAGGTGAGTTTTATGTAACAATGAGTATGGGTATATATCATTTTTATGGCATGGAATGATTTAGGTGACTAGACATTGTCACGACCATTGCCGTAGAGGTGCCGTTACAAGTACTGGAGGGGTGGAGCACAAGTGTTGGAGAGATGGATCGCCAGTGGTAGAGGGATGGAACACCACAGTGTTGAAGGTGTGGAGGGATGGAACACTATTGTTGGAGGGGTGGATCAGTTATTGTTGGAGGGGTGAAGTGAATCGCCACTGTTGGACAGTTGGAGCAACGTTGTCGGAGGGATGGAACATTACTTTTTGTGGGTTGGAACAACAGCGTTGGGAGAGTGGAACACCAGTATTGGAGGGGTGGAACAACATCAGTGTTGAAGGGATGGAGCACCAGTGTTGGAGGTGGTGGGACATCACCGTACGTATGGTGGAACACTAGTGTTGGTGGGTTGGAGCCCCAGTGTTGTAGGCATCGCTCGCAGCCTAGTACCTCGCCCCGTCATCAACTACCCCACGTACCACACATATAGATGCCCGCCATTTGCTCTGGTTTACGATCGTTCCCGTTTTGAGTCATGGCCATAATTCCGACGGGATTCTCATGCACGTTCCATCACCGTGATTTACATTCTTGGTTGTTTACGTGGAATGAAAAAGAATGGTATCATGCGCCGGAGAACACCACTAGCGGGCACGGAACACACACCCGGTGTTGTCTTGTGTTGAGCGGATGGTGGTGTGTGTGAGGCGGATGGGGAGAGAGAGAGAGAGAGAGAAAGATAGTAAGGGTGAGGGAAAGAGAGTTAGAGAGAAAGATTGAAAGTAGTTCACATTCGTAGTGCCATACTTATTTAAATGCTTCTCCTCTCTTACTATTTATCCCGGGAGAGATAAAGGAAATATCTCAGGACAGAATTTAATGAATATGAGAATTAAAAAAGATAAATTTTTCATCTTGATTAGCAGTAATTGGATCATTAGCGATAATGAGGAAAACTCAGGTGACAGAGGTCAAAGTCATTTGTTATGGATAAGGTGGGAGGGCTTTTCTGGCGAGACATACACACACACACACACACACACACGCACACGGACCTCCGTGGTGTAGCGGGTAGCGTTACTGACCGTCCAGCGAATCCTGGTCGCGCCTGACGGTCCACAGTCCACCCACCTGTTCATCCTTCACCCTAGTGGCCGGTCGATGAAATACGTACCTGGCATAGGCTAGGGTGTATGTTTGTGTTTGTGTTGTGTGTACATACATACATAGGTGTAAAAGACATGGTATCCCGTATTCAAGGTTAAGAGACGGAGCAACACGAGTGTCAGACTGTCTCTCCCCATAACACACTAAAGGTAATCATACGAAATACCTACGTGGTTGATCCAGCCTCAAAAAGGGGATAGTAAAAAGCTGGGACTAGAACATGGGTTCTGTTTGATTCGTAGGCAGGGACATTGACCATTACGCCAAGTAAGGAAAAAAAAAAGAACGTATACCAAAAGATTAATATTCTTGAAATAAGGTGATGATTAATACATGAATATAGTAACGTAACTGAGAAAAAAATATGATAGTCACTGTAGATGAATTGGTAGGTTTTAATTTGAAGAAGACGCGATGGGAATTAGCGGGAAAATTTGGCAATAGGGAGAAAGAGGGATTCGTGATAATTGCTAATGAATAATTGATTTGATGCCTAATGAAGCTGAAGAGTATCAATTTAGAATCTGTGACAATAACAAGCAGAGAATTATCAAATCACATTACCGAGAGATTATGTGCATACGATTAAAAGACAAAGCTAGTTAACTGGCCCCCCCCCGAAAAAAAATAAATGTTGCTGTAAACATCAAAGTATTAACGTTTATATTGATGCGAAGGAGACGCTGACTTAGAAATAGATTTTGATTTAAACGTTATCGACCTCTAAATGCACTTTCAGGATGTTTTTTTTTAGCTTTTGGTCATGAGAATCGCAGAGATCTGGGAGACAGTAAGGAGAACCACAAACTGAACTAGATTAGGTGAAAGTAACTAGGAAGAAAGACTGAACCAGGGTCTAAACTAGTACGAACTGGATGTTAGTACAGGGGCGACAGACGATGAATGGACTGGTCTGGATGATGTGAGCTAGAGCAAAGGCCACGAGGGAATCGGAACTCCTGATAGAAACTGCAACAAAGCAGGCAATTACTGGATATCAAATATGAAGGGGAATGTCGAGAGGGGTGGAACGGTTAGAAAGGATACTGGATATGCAAGAGCAATAAAGGGAACATTTGAAAAAACGACATATTTTTTTGGGGAAGGGAGAGATGGAGAAATACTGGTTGGTAGCGACATCTGGAATGGATGAGAGTCACATCCAGTCAGAGGAGGAGAGGACAGCTAAAGATGAAACTACGAGGGTGTGGGGGAGCCGTTCTGATATCTGCTTCTTTCCTTACACCGCTGAGCTTTGGAGTTTTTTTTTTTTTTCCAAACCTTCTCAAGTCGTTTCTTATAGCCATGACTTGTCCCCTTTTCAATTGACAAGATTAACAGCTTTTCAAAATCTCATGGAATGTTGTCTTTTGTTAATATTTCCTCCATTTATTTTTTTAATCTTTGCCTGGTTTTATTCAGAGCCTGGTTTTGATGGGGACATCCGTCTGGTGTGTGACGTAGTAAGGTAAAGACTTGATGATATTGGAGACACGAGATGCTTGACGATGATGGATGGGTAAAGACGAAGGGAAGAAGATAGGTTCGAAGGACACAGACGACTAGATATATCAAACAGATAGTGATGTTGATAACTTGAGAGATAGAGAGTGTAAAGAAAGAGATGGAGACGTCAAGAGACGAAAGAGATATATATGAACATGAGAGAACATGTTTGCTCGTCTGTTCCGCTTTGCTTCTGCGTATAAACCAAAACTTTGCCTCCGTCTCGGAACAGCGCATCCCATCCCGAAGATTGGTAACCCTTCTGACCCTCCCAACAACCGATCTTACATTCCCCTTTGACTTCTACCATCTCCGGAGGCTTTGAATATCTCTCTCTCCCCCTCAACTCCCACTTTCCCAACCACCTCAAATTTCACAGTTTTTCTCCCCGATCATCCGTGTGTGTGTGGGGGGGTTTCGCAAGGTCGGGATCCACTGGTAATGTCCTTCCTTATCCTACTAATGTCTGGTTATCCTCTCCCCCGAGAGTCTCCGGAGAACCTTGTGTCTCTCTGGCCTCCAAGCTGTTCACGTTCACCCTGTCCTCCATTACATACTGAAGCATTAGCCATTTTTCCTGCAGCAGCTTCTTCTTCTCTCTCTCTCTTAGTTCCCTCCTCCCCATCGCTCACTCTCCTGTAGGGTCCCTTCCAATCCAGCCGGGGCCAACGGCACTTGACGTTAATGTCTTCCATAGCTTGATGGTAGTCAGCAGGACACTTTCTGGCTGGCGGACGGTAGGTAATAACGGCCTCGACCCCCCAGCCAGAACCAAGTATCGCAGGCGGGTCTTCCCTGCCGTGGCCTGCACAACCCGGCCTTTCAACCTCGGACGGACCTTCCTCCCCTCCTTGCTCGGACCCGCCAAACTTTGAGAGAATTTAGACTCATTCCTGACTGTCGTACTGTACGTGTTCCTCACTTGCAAGCTAGTGATTTCATCCCAGTAAGCGCCCTGTCTAAAATGACCTCCAAGGGGAGTTCACAAGGACTCCCTCCAAGAATGAAATTATGCGTAATACTGTACGCCAAAATCCCATCACATATTCGTAACAGAAGTATAACACATAGTGCGTATATTACCAAATATTACGCATTGCATGTTTACGGATGGTTTAGCCAGACATCCTCCAACCGTAACTAAGACATCTAAACACAAGCATAGTATATATATTTCAGGCTACAAAGAGCCTGGGAGTCAGAAATGCCGTCCTAATGGATCAGTAAATTTCACATCCGTGGGACGAACGGGGAAGGTGGCTCACAGGGAGACAAGTGAACAAAGGGAGAATCCGGCTGTCGGTACACCTGCCACGTTATGTTGCGGGCTGTGAACGTATGACGTCACTCTGTATCACTGTGTCGGGGGAGGATTGGATGCCTTCACAGGGTTACCCCATGCAAGGGACAAACGGCTGAGGAGTGGGTGCTGGGGGGGGGGTGGCAAAGTGGGGAGATCAGGGTTTTGAAGGAGGAGGCAAAGGGTGGGAAAGAGAGAGAGAGAGAGAGAGAGAGAGAGAGAGAGAAAGATAAATATTTCAAGAATGTCGGAGGAAGTCATAAAGTCAGTTTAGGGAGAGGACACAAGAGCGAGGCATAGCGTCAAGGTTTTACTCGGTATTAATCATCGCGCTGTGAGCGATCACTCTCGGTTAGTCCAACACAGCCGGATTAATAATGGCGGAAATATGTTCAGATTTGCATGAGTTGTGGTTGTTAGCTTCCTCACCCGCTGAGCGACGCCATCCATGAATAATCGGTGTGTGTGTATGTGTGTGTGTGTGTGTGTGTGTCGGGTCAGCAAGCCCATCGTCGTGGTTATGGTGGGATGTGGGTCTTTGTGAGGACCTCTTGCACCAGGAGGTCACTGGTCCTGGCTATGGTAGGGTCTCTGTGAGGACCTCCTGCACCAGCAAGCCAGTAGCCTTGGATATGGTGGGTCTCTGTGAGGACCTCTTGCACCAGGAGGTCTCTGTGACGACCTGTTGTACCAGGGTACTTTAAGATTGAGGACTGGTTGTCAAAGGCCCCCTGGGGTTACCATGAGGTTGTAGTAGTTCTTCATGGTCGACGATTTGTTTTGTGGTTACTCCGCTCCGTCGATGTATCGAACGGCACCACCTCCTGGGGACATCACCTTCATTTACCCTTCTATTTCCGCGTCTCCACACCGGCAGCTCGATTCGATTCGCCCTCTGTCATCACCTTTCTTCCCCCTCCAGCCTATCTCTGCCTCCTCTTTGATCTCCATTTCCTTAACTCACCAGGTTTTCAGTTTTCATTTTCGTTTTTCTAACCTCCAAAGCTTCGGGAAGTATGTCCATTTGCTCTCTGCACCGATATATAATGGCCATTTCTTTTGCTATATATATGAATATATCATCTAACCCTACGATCCCCTCTAAGGGGTTCCTTACATCCTCCAAGCCCCACTCCACGCCGGGGTTTGGTAAGGTGGGCTCCTTTAGGGGGAGAGAGAAGGTCCTCAATGAAGCTGGACTCTTTCCTGTCTGTTGGCGACGATGCAGTGATAGAGCTTTGTCGAAAGTCACGCTTTCTCCCTCGCGCGGTGACGCCAGCTGCAGGCGGAGTGCGTTAAAACACACTCATAACACACGCGGGGTGTACTTTTGGTACCTCCACGCACCTAGCACGCTCAAGCCCGCCGGCGTCGGGAGCACTTTACCTTCGTCATGCTATTAAATATTGACCCGGTGGTATGTCCGGCTTGAGGCAGCTGATGGCCCAGCACCCCATTAGCGGCGAGGGTGGGCAACACCGAGGCTGGCTGTGGCTACTGTGGTAGTTGTGGTGCAGTGGCAGGTGGCCTGGTTGGGTTAGGGCAGAAGCTGGTGGTGTATTGTCCTGGTGTGGACAAGGGATCGCGTGAAGGCTTTGTAAGAAAGAGGTCCTGCCGGAAGCATGAATAAGACAAAGAAATAAGAAAAGATTGGACGTATAATCGAATCCGTTCCTCTCATCTGAAATCCTTTGTCCAGAGACGTTTTTTCCCGGTTCTTGGGGACCCAGGTGGCGCCCTGTGTGGATCCGTAATTACCGCTGACAACCCGGAAAATGTATCTAATTGTAACATTTTCCTTCGGTAAGAGAGAAAAACCTTGGTGTCCGGGAAGCTCCGTTTAACCGAAATGGTCGATCATAAAAAGTATTTTGGTTAAGAGGTTCAGCTGCATTTGTTTCGCTTCTCTTTCAGTTTTATTTATGATTTCTATTCTTAAGAAATACAACAACAGATGCTGTTTAATGTACTGTACAGGGTCAGGGTTCTGGAATTCGTATTCCCGGTAATGTGTTATCAATCCTTGAAGGATTTACATTTGTTCAGATGGTTCAAAAGCCACTTACGAGTCTGTGGTCTGTTGGTACCATGATATGTCGTAATATGTTGGTGTTAAAAGTAATGAAGGTCTCCACTTTTTTCTTTTCTAGTTTGGAAGGAAAACGTTTCTGGTCAGAGAGAGAGAGAAAGAGAGAGAGAGAGAGAGAAAAAAAAAATGTATAACCTCTATTAAGCGATGATCTCTTAAACGTAACCCTCTTAAATCCGAAATAGATTTGGAGACGAAACTTTTCTCAAAGATATGTGATTTTCGATTTAAGGAGAAAAGCTTCCGGAAAATATAAAAGAAAAGAAAAACGTTCGTTCAAATTTGGAGACGAGGCTCCGATGCCATACTCTGTCGAAAGGTATCCATATATATATCAAGGGCCCAAAACACAAGATTCCACATAATTTACTCAGAAACGATGACCAGACATCGGAAAGAACAGGAAGAAAGGGCATCATCGTTGGATCCCACTTTGCGAAAGACGTATTGATGTAAGACTCGAGATGATTAAAGAAATGGGAGAAAATAGAGATATGCGAAGACTTTGTTGGAGATAGTCGGAAGTCAAGAAACAAGCCGATAGATGGAAGGGTAAATACCAGGAATCTCTTTTAGAAAGAGGTCCGAGGGTTATTATATATATATATATATATATATATATATATATATATATATATATAGGGGAGATAGGGGAGAAAGAATACTTCCCACGTATTCCCTGCATGTCATAAAAGGCGACTAAAAGGGGAGGGAGCGGGGAGCTGGAAATCTTCCCCTCCTATTTTCACTTTTACAAGAGAAGGAACAGAGAAGGAGGCCAAGTGAGGATTTTTTCCTCAAAGGCTCAGTCCTCTGTTCTTAACGCTACCTTGCTAACGCGAGAAATGGCGAATATGTCTGGAAAAAAAAAATTCAACAATCCTCGTTAGTGCTGGATCCCCCTGGGGATATGGGAGAAAGAATACTTCCCATTATTCCCTGCATGTCATAGAAGGCAACTAAAAGGAGCAGGAACGGAAGGCTGGAAATCCTCCCCTCCAGTTTTACTTTTCCAAAAAAAGGAACAGTGAAGGGGGCCAAGTGAAAAGTCTTCCCTCTAAGGCTCTTTCATGAGCTCTTGAACACTACCTCGAAAGAGAGAGAGAGAGAGAGAGAGAGAGAGAGAGAGAGAGAGAGAGAGAGAGAGAAAATTACAAAAGTATTCTGATGTTCTACAATATATCTGTCTTATTGAGTAACATGTTTTCATCATAAGCAAATGTTATTAGGTAGGAAAAAGGAAGATTCTGTTGCTAATCTGCAGATATCAATCAAAGCAAAGGATACTTAAGGTAAAACAGTTAAATACCAATATCAACTTACCTTGTATGCAACAATGGCACTTTGGCGGGCATTGTTACCTGGATCAACAGGTTGCAACATTTTTAATGCCACATCCATTGGTGCTCCATTGATTCTATTACGGCAAGTACCCTGGAAGACAAAACCAAATCCTCCACGTCCTAATAATTTTCCCTGCTTGATCACTTCTGGACGAACAAGATATCTGTCACCCAAATCCAGGAACACCTGCCAGAAAGGTATTTCTTCTTTTATTCAAAATTTTCTCTCGTAGATACAGTTTATAAACTAGGATTTCATTTCAGTCAAAATAATGAAAGCTGAACTGAACATTTTGCTATGAATGATAAATAAGATTTTCATCAATAAAAATATAACTGCATCTTATTCAAACACTGCAGTGGACAAGCCAATCCATTATATATTTTTTGGAAAAAAGTAGGCTAAAAGACTGTCAAACTCCACATACAGTGTCAGGAGCAATTTGGGCGAGGAGCAGGTCAGCGTGGAGGGGGCACGGTACAGAGCGGGCAGTGTAAGCAGCCAGTATGCACTCCTCCACCATAAAGGAATACACCACTGGAGTCACCTCCTGACCTCCTGAACTCTCTCCTTCATTATTGCTGCTGTTGTCCAGATCAGGTCGTCCCTCAGCAGATGCTTTGCGACTGTTCATGATGGGTGCAGAAACATTAACAGATTGGTAGGAAGTTGAAACTCTCTCAAAATAAGCTGATAAATGATAATTCTAAACATTAAAACTATATGAAAATAAACAACAACACATTTTGATTAAATGATCATATTAAGGCTTCCATTTTTCCAGCGAATAAGTATGAAAGGTAATTCAAAAGATGGAAGGCAATCACTGTCTGCTACAAACACTAATCAAACTTCATATGGGCTAAATATTAGTTACCAATTTACTGTCAAAATTGATAGTGCTTATAATAAACAAGCATGGGTGTCCTGGGAAAACAAAAGGACTGAAATGAAAGATTAAGTTTCTAATAATAATACCTCAATTCCCATACCCCATATTCTGTAAAATATGGGACATTTCCTGTTATGCAGTTACTGAACGTAAAGGAGCACTATACTGAAATAGACAAATATACTAAATATGCATATTATGCATATTAGGCATAATTTCTACCAGACAAACAAGACAACAAACACATCTATTCAGAGCTGTTGGTTTATCAGATCAATTCATCCAATAGTCCTTGAACAATCTCTTTGAAAAGCTCTTCTATTACCTTCACAGAAAATCAGAAAGAAAATGATAGCAACTCATGAGGATTACTTGAACTGAACTGGAAGCAATTGAAAATAGTTTCATAATGAGATCAGCACTATTAAGCATAACTCAATGATAGTCTGTTTACCTTAGAATATCTCTAGACAAGGCATATATATATATCTCACAAATTCTTATTATTATGCTATAGGCATCTTAGAAAATTTGTTAGACTTAAGCAGGTGCTACATAGCCCAAGCATGATATGTAAACCTCATGCACAGGACTGAAGTATACCCATTTCATCTTATACCCAGTTAAGGATTTTCAAAAAATAATCGACTAAATTGTTTTCTTGGTTCTCAAAGATAATAATTCACATCTGTACCCTCAATTCAAACACTTCCCCTACAATTTTCATCTGAAATATCTACAGCCCTTATCAAACAACCCAATGCATCTGTTCATCTGTTCTGTGTTCTACTATATCTCCTTGTACCTTTCAACTGTGGTAACAATGATCTTTTTCATCAATCTATCATCTGCTTTATGTATGAAATGGCCATAACATCTAACTAGTCTTCAGTTACTGCATCTTTTTTCCAATTTCTTTTCATCATCGTTCTATTATCTATCTATTCTCCTCATTCCAAATGTACTGTTCAGGTTATCCATCTTGTTCCTAATTTTCACCTATTTGGATCTAATAAAAAAGTTTTAACATACATAATCGGAGATGGGACAGGCATTTGTCTTTCAAGCTTCTTGGAAACTTTATACCTAACCTATTTTCATTTACCAAAGCTCTTGCTGAACCAATATTTATTTTCCTTTCATGACTCTGCATTCAAATTTAGCTCCCCCACTACTATATTTCCTGATCATCACTCAAATCAAACAGATAATGCACTAAAATGTCTATCACTTTTGGGAATAAAAACCTTACTCTTATTTGCATTTACTTTCAACATTCTTCTGCTATACAACATTTCATCGAAATCTACCATTCTACTTACCAAATCTTTTAACAGAATCTCATCATATGTATACAATAACTGTGGTGCTTTCTACTCTGCTCCACTATGGATAAATTGAACTCCACAGTATCCCTTTCTCATATTCATATCATAATCCCCAATACATTAAATAATTAATAACCATGAGTCACTGGGGTTTTACCCAAGCTCATTTACAGCAAGATGCTTTGTTTATATTATTCCATGCTGACCTCGTAAATATTGGTCCTTGTAAGCTAGAAGAAGCAGAAAAATATAATTAACAGAAAAACAATGATACTAGACCATAATAATCAAGTAATTATTTATTTTTCTCTTAAAATAATGATGATTCTATTATATGAAAAAGAATCCAAAACTGCAGGCAGAAATAAATGAAACACAATGCTGAATAATAGAATCATTAAGAAAGTATGCCTTTGCCAACCTTGAAGTGGTTGACTCAGCTCCTACTCCACTGTCGCCATCTGATGTGTATGACTCTCGTGATCCCCAGCTGCGTCGTGGAAGCTGTGGTGACATGCTTCCGCCACCTGCTGCTCCTGCTGGGGATATCCCACCCCCTCCCCCTGCAGCTGTTGAGGATGTGGAGGATCTTCCTCCTGGTAGTGGTGATGGCACTCCACTAAATGGAATAGTTGCAGGATTACCCTAAAAAAGAAGTAATTTCTTGAAATGATAAATTTCTGATTTTTTTCTCACATGTCATGTTAGTATGAATGGATGCTTTCAAATGCTATTGTGCCTGGTAATGGTAATTCAATTTGTAAAGCAAACAAACATACGATATATCATGAAATAAATTAACATACCTTCAGCCACTCAACATACACTGCCAAACTTTGCATATGCATAACTTAGGACCACTGATGAAAGAACATCTAGTCACTGTTAATACATAGCTTAGGATCAGTAGTGAAGGAGTATCTAATAACTCTTTATCATCTTTACTTGCATTGTACCAATGTTCAGCAAGACACTGCATCACACAAATATAAAGACTAACTACAGATTGTCATCCATACTTAATGATCGTCATAAAGTGAACACATTCGTGAATGATTTTTTTCAACACCAATCTTTCATAGTTTCATTCATGTATAACAGTAATCTAATATTCTTTGTAGAGTTTCCTTACAGGTAATATCATACTATCGATCAGGTCCACTTCTCTATTCATATGTATGATTTAAATCTTTGAGATTATGGTTGGTATGTGATTACTACTGAGTACTACTGGTAAAAGTTGCCCACTTATGATGTCCTATATCATTATTACTACCACCATTATTATTATTATACTATTATTATTAACATTATCGTCATTATCATACAACCTAAGGAACCCTTTGTGGGGCTCATGCAGCTTCTTGGCTGCAGTCCTCTTAAGAGCAGGAAAATAATGGAATCCTTTGGAACATGAAGGTCCTTAATAAAAGTGTATGTACTTCTTGACATCAATGAATGGTGATATAGCCTTGCCAAAGGTGACTTCTTGCTTTTGGTATAGCCACTTGCAGCTGGAGTCTGGTAATAAATGTTGTTCCATCTCTGCAAATATTATCATATAACCCAAGGACTCCTTCTCCAGGGGCTCTTGCAGATTCAAGGCTGAAATACACTCATTAGCAGGGACAGGATAAGACTCTTTTGAAGCAAAAAGTTCTCTGATGTCATTGAACTCTGTTTTGTCGGCTGACAATGATACAGCTTCACTAAAAGTGACTTTTCACTTGCTGTATAACTCAAGCTGTTGGAGTCTAGCAACACCTATATATAAACAGTCTCCACAAAAAAATCCAATGATTACCATTCAAGAGAAGGTTTTCGTGCATCTAGGTTTATTTGTGGAACAAATCCTAAGGAAGGAGAAAGAGAGAGTGGGATCTAATGTACCTTATGACAAATCCAATGACAAAGGAAAGCCTCTACTTTGGAAAACAGAAGTCAGGGTAGGATGGAGTCAATACTGCAACAATTCTGAAGAGCAAGGATGTAAAACCATGCAAGATCTGGGTACACATAAGCTGTAAGACACATGCAAATGAAGATTAAATCATTTGAAATATCAAAAACTAGTGAAAACTGAAGAATCAATAAAATGAAAATATAACTTTATAAAAACCAAAACCATGAGGGACTATTTATTTCCCATAACAATAATTAGTAAAAGATCTGAATATATAACTTTCGGTTTACCTGCTGGGACGGAGCAAGACTTCCCAGAATACTGTTAGTGAGGAGGGAGCGCTCCAGGGAAGAGTTATGTGAGGCAGTCAGATCCTGGAGTATATCAGCACAAGATTAATATTTAAGTCAGTCTTGAAGCACAGTGCACAAAAGCAGTGCAGTGAATTCATAATGAGGGAAGAAGAAGCAATACAGGAAATATTTTGGTTCATAGTTACTTGGAGTCATAAGCGTATGGGTCCAAATTCTATTGAGGGGCTAAAAAAATTGCCGGAAATTGAAATTACAACAGAATATGTCTGAATATGGATAAGAACACTAATCAACTCATTCATATAGGTGTAATAAGTAACAAACATGATGCTGATCTTGTATATGGAAAATGAAGGAAATAAAGCAATACATATGGGTTACCAAAGAAATCTAGCTCATTATCAGGGGCTTAATACTTTTCTTCATCAGTTTTAAATAATGTGCACTGGGGTTTCCTAAAAGTTGCCAAGGGAGCCTAAGCCCCATTGTCCTCTGTGTGGTAGAAGAACCTGGAGGCCTAAATGGTTTCTGCTATAGGGGGTTTAGCCTCCTCTGATCCCCTTCAGTTGCATCTTTCTTTTCTTTATAGTGATCAAGAAGGCACAGGCAAAATATTCCCCAATCAAGGCCATCTCAGGGGAAAAGAACAAGAGTAAGAGAAAACATTAGGAGACATCAAGATCCACCAGGCAAGCAATAAGTGTCTTTGTATTACAATATGTACAAACACCAACTAAGCAGAAGTGATGGTAAAAAAATCAGGAGAGGGAGCCTTAGAAAGTTGGATTTCAGAGAGAAGATCAGCATACAAGCAAAGATGGTGTTCTTCATACAGAGGGTTAAATGTAAGACTACAAGTGTTGAAGAAATGTCTTTAGAAGTGGAATGGGTTCCAGTCACCTGATGGCATCATTCCAATTTGGCACTGGTGAATTGTAAAATTATAGTAAAACCATGAGTAGAGATTGATATGTGTGAGTTATATGCTGTCATATGCTGTGTATGAGACTGAGAGAGTGTGACACTGTGGATTTAATGCTATGTATGGATGAGAAAAAGAAAAAAAAAAAAGACAACAACATGAGCCTGGGAGGGGAAAAGTGACAAACACTAGTTTTAGCTCACTGCACCACTGTCACTTTCTCTCCCCAAACACAGGCATTTGTCTGCTACCCATTATATGCAATGGATTGGAAAAGACCACAGTCAATGAATGCTGAGAAAGTGGGAAGAAAAATGAAGAACAGAATGAGAGGAAAATATCACAGATCCTATGAAGAAAACTAGTATGTGAAAAGCCCCTACACCTCAATTGCCTTCTTCCCAATTGGCAATTTACCTCAGGAATTTGGACTGATGAAGCATGCAAATCTGATTTTGTGGTAAATTCAACACTGTAAATAGTTAAAATGAGATAACTGCCTTTCTATTTAGTCTGAATCTGAGGAAACAAGTAGCTTGAATGACTCAGTCTGAAATGATCCTCAGGGACAGCTGTCCCCACCTGCCCGTACACCTATGTATGGAGTTAATATGTGATGAATGTACATGAAAAGGAAATGATGAAGACAAAAAATGCAATGTTAGAGAAAGGCTCAGAAAAAGTTAAATTATTAATATAACTGCATACACTAAATATAACATGGAAAGTTATCAATATTATCTATTCAAACGAAAATACTAATAATAACAGGAATGTCATTAATTGTATGTTACTGAAGAAAGTGCTTACTTTCCCTTGGTGTCTGGACAATCACATCTGAGTGTAATCAATTATTGTCCCCTTAAGGGCCACCTTGGTAAAACCTTTTTAGACTTCTTTCAGAAAAATGAGGCATAATAACATTAGGCAGCTGTGATGACTATGTTACCCTACCTTTCCCTGTCCACTTCTTGCCAATCCTGGCTCTTTACCCATTATTAATGAGTACATTAAGATGCATGCCATTCTTGAATATTAAGTATACAGCGTAGGGTGGATGGGAAAGAGGACTGAAACATCAAATCTGACTGTCCACACATCCAGGAAAAATATCCTTTCCTATGGTATTACAGCAGGCTTTTTCATTGTTTAGTGAACAGCTGCAACTGAGCGAACTGTTATGCATCAACAAGGGAAATGGGTGGAAGGCAAGCTGACCATATATCACAGGTTTAACCCTACACTAAAACTACAATCTGAGTGAAAGTTACATAACTTTTGCAGATAATCCTACCTCTAACATTCTGGCAGGAAAATGAGAAGGCACATTATGCTCCTTCTGCAAATAAAAGGAAGTATATTTTGAATCTGGAAGGAGGTTTTCTGCTTGAGAAATATAACATATTGAGAGGTACAATATTTCCCCATGTAAATCTTTACGAAAACACACTATGAAGGGAGTTCCCCAAATGTTTTGGAAAAAAGGAATATATAAAGCATCTAACATGGCATAAGTTTTATGGGAGGATGTTAAATCTCTCTGAGTGGTTCATCTCAACATGAGATGGAAAAAAAAATCTAAGCCTCAACAGTAATACTAAGCTAAAAAGAAAAAGAAAAACAAAAAGGGAAAACATTTAAAAAAAAATAAGTTTCAAACAAAAATCTATGGTTTACAGGGATTCTAATTATTCCAAACACCTATTCCATATAACACTACATTACTTAGTGTTATGGAATGTTCATTTATGAGCACATAACATTAGTTCATTTATGAGCACATAACATTAGTCCTAATGTTGTTTGTTATGTACTATGTGCAGAAAAATGATAATGGCAAAACTATTTTAGAACTTTATAATGCACACAATTTTCAATCCAAGCCTTCTTGTAGGATTATTTCTGGTTTGGCTTTCTGTTTTCAGTTACAAAATTAAAATTACGTTTATATCATTTACTGTGACTAGGAATTCTCATAGCCATCCCTTAAATTTTGCCTTTGTTCAGTTGACTAAATGACCATAAAACTTCATATTAAGAAGCTTAAATAATGAAGCCTTTTAGAATACTTTGTGGAATGCTGGCACATTACTAAATCATGAGAAGAATATGAATGCATATATGATAGCTTCAGTTCAAACAACCACATCATTCTGCCTCTCAAGTGGGGAAATGAAACCTCTCAAATTGCTTATACCCTAATAATGAATGCAATATCTCATGTAATGTAAGTAATCTCTGAAATTTGAGTCTGAAAAAGATCCTAACTTATTAAAATCGAGGATTTCAAATCCCAGCAGCAGGATCCACATTCTTAGGTAAATTGTTGGTGCCAACTATTTCTATCATTTTATCTCCAAGAAAAATTTTGTACAAAGATACAATAGTGTATATCAAGTGATATGCAAACTTATGCTTTCCTTTTCAAAACAACAACTGTTATACATACAGCAGAATTCTGACAAGCAATGTTATTTTTTCTTTATGATATAGTTAGTAATACTGTATTAATACTTTGCCCAGTATCAAAGCTTCTGTTATCGATAACATTTCACAAATTCTTTTGTTAAGCTTAAAGTTCTGTTGCAGGAACTGTATCACATGAGTTCAATAATCAGCAAATTAGATTTACTCAAAAGCTGGCAATTTTTTAAGGTAAAGTGAACTGCAATATTTAGTGTCAGTAAAATCCTTTCTAGTTGACAAACACTCTTTTCTTATATATTCTATAAATTATAAGTTTTACTGCATCTATAATGATCATTTAAAAGGGTCATTTATGTGTCTGTTACACCATGGAGAGGTTCACCAATAATAAGCAAATTCTAAATACTCATGTGGCAGCTGTATTTCTTCTACATTTCAACCCAAAATTAACGAACAAATTTCCTAACTAGATGTATCCACACTGACCTGACAAATTATAATATGTGATAAAATAAAGAAACTATAAGTCAGTAATACATACTGTATATGGTACTCTTTGTACATTCATGCACTACAAGACCTAAAAGTGGCACCATTCAGGGACCACTATGTCTCCTGCTAACATAATGGAGCTTAACAAAAAAAGAAAAAATAAATCCATTGATGGGGACATTAAAAATGAACTTATGTCTTCCATATGGGACAGATCAAGAATGGCCTGCTTCTAGTGCACCACAATTTGGTGGATGGAGGGCTAGAATAAGCAAGGGAGGGACCCATGACTAACTGCTTCCTTCCATGGTTTCTGTTTGGACACCAGGCACACAAGAACTACCTATTGTGATAACTCCCTCTTTCTTGTACGCTTCCATCTTTATTCCTCTGCTCTTCCTTTAACCTTTATAACTTTGGAAGTTGGATCTTAAAACACCTATGGAACTCATATTAATCTTTGTTACATCTTTTTTTCTTCATATGCATTGTTTTACCTTTCAGTCAACATGGTTAAGGTTGGGGCAAACGACAAAAAGAAATAAAAGAATACATATGATGCACCCTTAGTTACCTGATTTTTTCTTTTTTTTTATATTAATGAAATTCTGCCAATGTGTTTTCAAGTAGTTTACTGAACAGATTTTACAAAATTTACCAGACAGGTAAAAAATTAAATCAACAGACTGACAGTTTTCACATTATACAGCAGTCTTACAGATAACTCAGACAGGGCACCACTACAGTTTTAAGCCAAACACCAGACAAGTGTCAAGAAGATGGTATACTAAGTCTTTCATTTCTTTTAACAGGTAATCAGTTAGCAGTTGGAATCACTGGAAGAGGTGACCTTACAAGAACCACTGACTATTACTGTTATGCAATATATATACATGGTATAATCTATAATTATCCCTGGGGATAGGGGAGAAAGAATACTTCCCACGTATTCCCAGCGTGTCGTAAAAGGCGACTAAAAGGGGAGGGAGCAGGGGGAAGAAAATCCTCCCCTCCAGTTTCTGCTTTTCCAAAAAAGACCAGAGAAGGGGCCAAATGAAGATTTTCTCTCTAAGGCTCAGTCCTCTGTTCTTAATGCTACCTCGCCAATGCGGGAAAAGGCGAATATATATATGAAAAAAAAAAAAAAAATCCATAATGTACAGCTAAGTAACTCTTTATGTAATACGTAAGCATTAGCAAAGCATTTATCTCTAAAGTGATTGTGGAATACCAACTGCAGATTACTTGATCCCTTGCTTTTCTGAATTCAAGGTGCCTCTAACCCCTTAGAACCGACCATTCTTAATGTCTTACTTTTCATTTCCTTTATATTCTTCATTTCCTACGGTAGTTAAGCATACATAAACCATTCATTTGTGATCCTTTTACCTTATCATACATTCAAGGCACTGCTGATTCAGCCAGACAGATCTGTTGCCATTTCACTGGCTCTTCTTCAAATGCATTTCTGTGATTTTATGAGCCATAAGTAGGGCCCCTCTGATATTCTGTGTTCATACTTTTTTCGTGCACAAGCTGGTAACACTTAATCTCTGCTGCTAGCTATCACTACATTCCTTAAGATTTTATCAAAAGTCCCTCTATAGTTCTCAGACTCATATCTACTTTTTGTAGTCATAGCAACTTTGCTAAAAAAAAGGGATACAGTTTTGATTACATTTCATTTATGATTGAACTACTATCTGATAAGTTGTGAGAAGCTATCAAGTGTGTGACACCATGATGCTTGACTCTGACAGATTACTTCATGTTTAAAATGTAATTAATGTGTGTTCAGGACTTAAGTAAAAGAGAATATTTCAAAAGGAAGTTTGTACATGATTCTGATTACCTGTACATCACACAAAGAGCACAAACCATGCATTTTAACCTATGGAGAAATAATAAAGTAAACAATCTAGTACCGTTTATCATTCTGCTATTAACCCAACATTCTATTACAGCATGGACCTGCTCATGAATAAATGATAACCACGATAAAACCCTGAGAGACAGATCTTTTATTTTCAAGATTAGTATGTGCTACAAACCAATTGGTTTGACAAGTAATATATCTCATGTAATCTTTCCATGTTCATAACTCTGAGAAGTAGACAAGTAGTAACTCTGATGAGTAAACAAGTGGTCATCAGTTATATTTATTCCTATCAAATTACAAAATCCTATTTCTATTATGAGCTATTGAATATATGAAGATTATAAGTTGTAAATGAAAATTACATTCAGGCATTCTTTGTTTAGGAAGTGATTTATGTCTCACCTGAGAAATCTGGGATGCTGTCATGGAGCAGTAAAGAGGGTTCATTTCTACGAAGGATCCCCAATTATCAGGTAAATGACGTGCTTGTGGGTGGTTGCCAGGTCCCTCATGTTGACCATGACACTCCAGGCACACAGGACATGGAACCAATCGGGTTACTAGGAACTTTCCTTCACTTGTATGTACAAAACGTGTGCCAAGGGTTGGATACCTATCATCAAAAGAGAGAGAAATATAGTAAGCAATCAAAAATAGTGGCAGATGGTATGTAGTAGCTGGCAGGGAGCCATCAGCTGGGGAGGTATAATACTGGTACTTTCCGCCTGGGTATCAGGAGGTAAGTGATGGCTGTGCAGTGAGCCAACACTTAAGTGGTTTTCAAGTTGCACTCCTCTGACTATGGCAGCTGTCTTTTCTTTCTGCCTTAACCACATGTGGACTGCTGGCATTCTCTCTACAAGCACACAATCTCTCCTTATCATACATAACACTTAACAACACTTAATGTACACAATTCATCCTTTGTAATTAGATTTTCCTATGTTAAGTGCAATGCTCTAAGCCTGCCTTTTCGTAAAATAGTAGAAGCAATAGACAGAAGCAGTAGGTAGGAACACGTCATTACAAATGACAGCTAGAGAATGGATGTGAGCAAATATGGCCTTTCTTTGTCTATTCCTAACGCTACCTTGCTGATGCTGAAAATGGCAATCAAGTATGAAAGAAAGAAAGAACAAACATTAATCAGGAGCAGTATGTAGAAATATTATGTAAAAGTTGCAGATAGGAATATTAGGCGAAAGCATTAAGAAGTAGTAAGCTGGAAATTTAGGCTGAAACATTAGGTAGACACATTAGGTAGGAATATCATGTAGGAGCCTTTGAAAACATTGCACTAGACTTGTTCTCTGCCAGTGGCCTGCTAAGGGTGAGGCACTAAAGGATAAGAAGCAGCATTGGAGTTCACCAGTTATGGAGACTTTATTGCTGTGGCCACCCCCTTGAGGGAGTTCACAGAGATCAAAGGCAAAAAAAAAAAATGAATGAAAAAATGCATTCCATAGCATGACTGACAAATGGGAAGGGTGGTAATGGTATAAAGTGATACAAAAATACATGAAAAAGTACAAAGCTACTAAATCTAAATGCTGTATCTCATATACTCATCATTATTTTCCCTTCATATTCTTGTTTACCTATACATACCTGCAGGGATGCAGCTTTAATTCAACATCATAAGTACCTCTTTTGTTGAAATGGGGTCTTCAGCCCCATCTCTGCAATAGGGTAACCAATGTTGCTGGACCATGCCTGCTCAAGGTTAAATGGCAAGTGAAAGGTCACCTACATTATTAGGAGTACAGTTTGTCAAAGAACTTCTCACTCCAAAGAAGTGAGCTTTTCCCAGTAAAGAAAAGAGCTGCAGGAGCCTTGAGAAAGGTCCTAAATTACATCAAAACTATTTCATAGAAATTGGTTCTGGGGTAATTAAAAATAAGCAAATAAATAAATAAAGCGGGGGGGCTGGAAATCCTCCACTCCTGTTTTTACTTTTCCAAATGAAAGAACAGAGAAGGGGGCCAAGTAAGGATTTTCCCTCTAAGACTCAGTCCTCTGTTCTTAATGCTACCTCGCTAAAGCAGGAAATGGTGAACATGTATAAAAAAAATAAATAAATAAATAAATAAATAATAAATAAAATATACTGTAATCTGAGAACATATCATGCCATGCTCCAAATTCATATGAATAAACAGTTATCACTATCATATTTTTTGATTCAAGAAAAGATTCCACAGTTCATAGTTTCCTAATCTCATTGGGAAAAAAAAAAAAAAAAAAAAAAAAAAAAAAGTTACTTTTTGAAGATCATTTTGTTCATTCACTAAAATATCCTAATTTTACTTAGCCTAATGAGGCTCTAAATGTTTAAATAGTTTTAGCTTGAATCTTTCCCTACATCTTGTATATATCATATATTACATCAAGGTATATCCATATTTTTCAGTAATATCTTTAGCAGAAGCAAATAATAAAGAGATCCATTATGGTATGAAATAATAAAAAAAATTTAATGTATCTGCTAGCACACATCAGGAGCAGCATCTGCAAAATGCCAATCTTTTAAGATAATAATTTCATATTCCAGAGCCCAGTGAATATTTGAGACAGTACTTGCTCAGTGGGCGTTTAAAGCATCATCCCCCAAATAAAGTGCAATCATGGGGATTCATCCCTTCAACCATCTTAAAACAGATGAAGCTGGTCAATGCTTGTTTGTAGAACTCAACAATGATGATGCAGTGACTGAAGTAGGCCGATGACTTCATGGCATGCAGGTGATGTAAAGCTTTATTATTCTACCTTCTCTATAGATTAAGAATTTAGGACACTGTTAATGTCATACAGCAACCCTACTAGGCCAATGATATCATGGTATAGAGGTGATATGGGGCTTTACAATCCTCCTCTATAAATTAAGAATTTAAGACACAATTACAGTCCTACAACAGATAATCTCAACACAGAGTACTAGGACTTTCATTATCCAGCTTTCCCATGTACTCCCTATATACTGTGTAAGAAAATGAAGCTGCATGAAGATAATCTGAAAAAAGGAATTTGTTAAAGAACTGAGAAATGGGATTTTGCTGTAAAGTTGTCAAAAATATAAGATGTATATTGGTAAAACTATTTGTATGGATATGGAGAGAGCATAAAGAATAAATGGGAGGAAGAAAGTTATATGAACTATGAACTATATCTAGTATCACTTCAATGTTTTACTAAATTTCACTGTCCTTTACCATATCTTAAGCAAAGAAAAAACTTACCAGTCTTCTAACAAAGTATCAATATGATCTACAGCAAGGGATAGAAGCTTGGCAACACATTCTGGTGCTGGATCTAAAACAACAGACTGAATCCCACAGGCCAAAATATCTGCTGCTGAATTGGTAACGTCATTCTCTTGAAGAGGCCGTTTGATTACTACAGCCTCATTTGGAAGGCATATCTCAAGCACAGCTGAATTACTGACCTGCAATTTTACAAAAATAATCCAAGATTACAAGTTAAAAAACTGTAAAAGCTACTGAATATGACATTGCTTCCATAAATTTTACATTTTTGTCACCTACCATAAATTTTACATTTTTGTCACCTATAATGAACAACTGAAATAATCAACATTATCTGGAAATAAAAACTGCATGAGTAACTCAGTGAAGTGTGGCAGCTTATCCAACTGTATCCAATATTTCATTTCATGCATTTACAGTAAGGTAGCAGTCTTGTGTGTGAATACTGTAGTCAAAGCATCTGCCAAAGAGTTTTGCAGTAATGGCAGTTTAGATAGTATACAAGTAAAACTCTTACACCTGTGTGAGAGAAAAAAGTAGAAAAACCTATGTCAAGGTGTGAGCTACAGACCTGATGTCTCTGATATATCTATGAGGCTTCAGCAGAAGTCAATCATGTCAAACAGGTCTAAGAGGGAACAAATTCTAGTAGGTACTGCACGATAATAACTAGGCTATGCTAGTACCAATTTGATAACAAATTACAGGAATACAGCAATCAGTATGTTATTCTTTAGTAACAGTGGCCATCTGGGATGTTGGTTTGGGTCACTAGACATGTTTGAAAAGGGACCACCAAAGACCCACCCTTAACAAGTTCAGTTCAAATTGCCAAATTAGTTTCAAAAGAGATCAAAATGTTAAGAGCTAATGGATGGATAACAGGCAATAGATGTTAAATGATTGAAAAAGCTCTCATGGCCTTTGGCCAGCTAATTGAAAAAATGAGACTGTATGTAACATCTTCAGGGAAAGAGTTAAGACTGCAAGGCATGTGAGATTATGGGATAGGCCATTTAGATGGAATGAAAAAGGGTAGAGACTGTATATGTATCATCTGCAGTGAAACAGTTAAGACTGTGAGGCATATGGGATAGCCCATTCAGATGGAATAAGAAAGACCACAGGAAAATAAACTTGGCAACAAAAATGTCTGTATTATAATAATTCACTGTAAAAAAAAAAAAAAAACGTATTTCAGAGCTTTGGCAGTTTCTCTAAGAGTACAACAAATACTTTTGTGGTACAAATACATAATATGATAAATATGAAAATGTATAAGAATCCTAGAATTTCCTCACATTACATAAATATACATTAATAGTACAAAGCTCAGAAATATCAACATTTTCTATTCTACTATGAGAGAGAGTACCTAACATCACTGAAAAAAGCAGTTTCTAATTGCAATGGATAACAGCAGTAAAAAAAGCATTAAATTCTTACTTCAACATCTGACCAAACACCTTCCTGTCGGACAAGGAAACGCATACTCTTGTAATCATAAATAAGGTGATTGGGCTGAACTGAGGGGTGGTTAGGACCATGAGTTGGAGTATGAGAACCATGAGATGGACCGCAAGAATGCACAGGCAAGACTTCTCTCATGCGGAAGAGTGTTGTGTGGGCATAGTGGAGTTCCATGCCTGTCTGCCAACAGACCCATTCAGCTTGGCCTCCCAAAACAGAAGACAAACTATGATCATTCAAAACCTGTGGAAAATGTCACATCAGTTTGAAAACCTGTTGAATATATCACATTAAACTGAAAATAATGTCTAAGTTATGATCATTATCAAGCTCATATATCATATATAATTACACCAAGAACTCAACCTAATATATCATTTTAAGTTTGCTTTTTGAGTTACAGTAATGATTTCATCCTGTACACTCATCTATCTAACTACCTGTCCCTCTACATTACAATGTGTGTTCATTTTAGATATGAATTAGTATCACTTAATCAAACTCTCATTTTACTTATTCACCAATGTTTCAACCTAAACACATCATCAAAAATAGGATAATTTTCTATTTCTGGATATTATGTGTATCTTATTAATTCTTCTTGTAGCACCATGGGCTCTCAAGTTTTCTCGATGAGGTGCTAGTAATTAAATCATCAGTTTGTAAAAAGACTACACCTTTTGTTAACTCCCACTTAAGTTAGTAGGAGGAAGGTAACTGGACTCCTCAAGAAACAGACTAGAGAAGCTTATCATTTGAAGGTCCAGACAAGTTTATAACAAAACTCATCAAAAGTGGTTCCTGTGAGCACTCTTGTAGTATTATTACCCTTGTTTTATATTACGTAAAAGACTAGAAATGAACTCTAAAAAAAATCTGAGATACTGTCTTAGAGTAGAAAAATTAGGCAGGAGCCTCTGCAAACCCTATCCTACAGTTGCCCTCTACCAGTGGCCTGTTAAGGGTGAGGTACTAAAGGCTTAGAAGCAACACTGGAGTTCATTAGTTATGCAGACCCTATTGCCGTGGCCATCCTCTTAAGGGAGTTCCAGTTGGGAGCAGGCATCAGAGATACAGACATCTACTTAATGCTCTCCAAATGTAAGGCAGTAAAAGAGAGAGTTTAAGAAATCCATGTGTAAATTCCAATATCAATAGCCTCAGCATTAGGTTTCTGAACCAAGGTTTGGTTGTCTTAGAAAACCTAAGGTAAAAGCTGAGGAGAATTAGAAAACAAGGTTTTGTCTCCCACTTTGGGCTTCAGTAGTAACTAAATTCCAAAACCAGTCAGTTGGGAAGAAAATTCCCCATATTTACACACAGTACTGGGGGAAAAGTCTACGATCAGGGCATCTGTCGCTACTACATCTTCTTGAACATCAAGAGACACGGGTTGGCAGTACAGTTTGTTATATGCCTTGCTGGTGAGGAAATCCACCAGATAAACTAGACCTAATGAGAGGACCCAGATGAATGTTGCTCTCCCTATACTCATTCTGTTTGAGGAATATAGATCCTGATAGGGCATTTTCCCAATTTACAAACTCTTTGAATATAGGACACTCTGAGGAAAAAGCTTTTTAAAACTGCTTAAGTTTTTTACTCTAATAAGGGAAGGATCTGCAAGAGCTTTATTCATTTGGCACTGGATGGCTATAGGGTTGTCCATAAGAAACAGTCCCACAATCTGGATTCAGAACATTCAGGATGATGAAGAACCATACAACCCACAGTCCCTTTATGCTGACATGCAAGGACTTCTGTTCCTCCTTCTAAAAGCCCACACTTAACTCACCCTCTGAGGCATCCATCCATACCATCAAGGAGAAGAAAGAAGCTGTCAAAGCAAATGCCTTTGGAGGTGTCCCATATTTTTTCTTGGGGTAAATTTTCCTGAAAATCTCAGTTAATGGATCATTTAAACAATGGAGAAGCTTGCTTGCCCATAATATCACCTTTCTGGCCTGCAAGTCTTGCCATGGCACTACACTGAACTGCACAAGAGTACTTTCCCAAAAGGTGCTCTAACTGATACCAAGACAGCTTTGATGAGAACCAAACTGTTGAGGTAATGTTTGTGTAGACTAAAGCTTTATTCCCCAGTAGACATGTGGGCATGTGGAAACAATGCAAGATAGGAACTTTACAAGGAAAGTGTATGACAGTACAATTAAAGGGGTTGGTGTGAGAGGAAGACCACCAGTGATATGGAGAAACATATTGGAAGAGTGCTGGAGGGAGAGAAAAGGGGGAAGAATATGTGGAATTGAGTAAACGAGGGAGGCATGTCAGGACAGGGGTTAGTGAAGACTCTTTTGCCCTAGCCATCCCTTTGATGGGGCTTCCTGGAGGGAACAGGCATCAGAAATATATATAGTCGGATGGATAGACAGAGATAGAACGAACCTGTCTGAGTGCACCAATCTAGTCAAAGCTAAGTAAAATTTTGACTGGGAATCGAGGGAAACAGTTCATAGCTGTTGATAAAACCTACTTTTCAAAAAGTATTCTGGACTTGTAAAGCATGGTTGACTCAGTCCTCAACACTGATTTCATGATTACAAGAAAATCAACAAGGAAGGCTAGAACTAAGGCATCAGAAGAAGATAGACTTTCTGCTGTTTTCAGTAATCAACTGAAAAGCGCATTTGCATCTTTCTACATATATCTTGCAAGACAAAAATATAAAGTCAACAATCTCACCTCTCTTGGCATAACAAAGTAGTTCCTAATTATGTCAACAACAGCATCATCTGCAAGTATCCTAGTTATAAGACGAGACCAAAATCCAGACGGGAAATAAGACATCAGAAGGAGTCGTCTAATTGCAGCATGTGGAGCTGAACGATGGGTAACTTGGACTGCTGGAGCTTCTGAAGATGATGGTGAACTAGGTTCAGCAGTTTCTTTCTTGGGACTCCCTGATGGAGGAGAATGAACTGTGATTTTGTCTTTACTGTTACTGTACTTCTAAAATGGGGATTGACTATCTCAATTTCAATTTACATGTTGAAGTTACTCAGTATGACAAATCAGGGAAGTTATGTCCTCAAAGCTAATACACTAAGTGTGCAAAGAATCTTTCACATAAAGTGTGAATTCTGTGATGAATTGGGCGCTAAATAATGACCTTATAATCTACTAACCTCCTTCAGATTTAAATCACCATTTTATTGAACACAAAAAATGTTTTTGTATTGACTGACATGGCATGGGTAAAACATGCACCATTCAAAACTATCTTAGGTTAAAGGAAAAATGAGCAATGTTTCTTTTCTGATTTTTATCAATACCTATAGCTTCTGTTGTAAGTCCATGAGAAGATAAGGGTCTTGATGGTTTGCGCTCCTCAGTACTTGTCATGTAAAAGGCAGAATTTCCAACAATGGTGGACCCAGAGGTGCTTGAGAACTTCTTGCTTCGCACAGCCCAACCTCTGGAACGCACTGGAATCTGAAAGCCAATATTCTGAGTGATATTTTGTCAAGAATAACAACTACATCTCCATCACTTTCAAGAAGAACTACATAAGGCCTGAGATAAGTATCTTAAACCTTCCTATCAAACAAACATATTGCTAAACCTCATGAGACTACCTACACACTATAATGCTAGATATGTAGTCTGCTACAAATCCTTGGGAAAAAAGAGCTACACTACTGTGAGTGTGATTTAACATCTTTTACAATATCTAAGGCAAACTGCCATGGCTCCTACAGTCTTACAAGTTAGGTCCTCAAACTTATTTAAATCCATGGTACCAAGTATGAAAGAAAAGAGCCTCACTTCCGAAGTATTTGTATCATATACTGGATGTCAGTCAATATGGGTGTTTAACATTACTAACAAATGTATTTTTGCCTCACATCTTACCTCCTTTAGTAATATAGTAACATCACTACATGCTTCTGAAATGATCGTGGGAAAAGTTATTGGCATTTTGTTCTGCAAAACTTGCAAGGCTCTCCTCATTATAGTAGAGATTAAAATGATTTCACTGTTCTGTACAGTGCTCCTATTCCTTTCAACCTAAACTTCTCTCTCTCTTAACCTAAACTACAAGAACCCTCAGCTATAATGTTATGTTTCATATACATGTATTTGTCTCCTTCTATTAGGTACTGATATGTAAATGAGTTAATTCAACAGGACTACTTTTTCATTGTTTACAAGTAATGAAAAGAACAATATCTACTTTTCATCCATGCATCTGTACATAAATGCTATAACATCATATCCCTTATCTACAGACCTTATATAATGAGACATAAGCTTTGTGGGGCCAAAATCTGCAGCATCACAACTGAGGATTTCTAAGCTATTTCCAGTATAATGTAGTCAGTTTATCTACATCATAATTTTAAGCTCTCTGTATCATGTAATTGACAAAGTGAAAGACTATGTGGTTCTGTCAAGTTGTTGTGCTCATTGTTCACTGCTGGCAATGATCAGCAAGAGGTAATTTGGAAAACTTCCTTTTTTCATATATCATGATCAACATTTCAGTGGTGATGTATCTATTTTTTCGATAAACAATGAGGTATTTCAATGAAAACTTTTTCCAAACCTCATTTTCTTGGTATATTTCTGCAAAATCCTCTATCAAAATTTCTCACAAATATTTATTTTTTCATTTATTATACTTGATCGCTGTTTCCCGCGTCAGCGAGGTAGCGCCAGGAAACAGACAAAGAAAAACCCATCCCCCC
>JAYMFT010358327.1:0-22857 GCA_038088735.1 Panulirus argus
ACCCATACACACATGTACATATTTAGACTTGCTCGCCCCCATCCACTCCTGATGCTACCCCGCCCCCCGGGAAAATATAATTATATATTACGCCATTTGGAACCACTGGTCATAAATTATCATGGCTAAATCGTGGGCTGGACGGGTTTGGGGTTAATGCTGAAGTATTGGTGTCCAGAGCTCGCTTCCATGGAGCCGCCCAAGGCTTAGAAAGTATTACGTAAGCATTACAGCATAGAAGCTGGGGTGCGGGAGGGGTGATTTAAAAGCCCCCCAAGGGTAAGGTGCTACTGCATGGTGCAAAATGTCATATTTCTATGTTTAAATATATCATGTTACGTAAATATTCAAAATATAAGCAGCCGGGACAAGTGAATAATATTTTCCCATATCTCGTTTTTTCTTCTGTCAAGCTGCAAATCGATGTATTGGGGTGACAGGGCATGTCACGAGCAGGTCGTCACATTTGCAATGACACTTGATAAAAAACTGCCATGCGCCCCATTCCAGACTTAATTGCGTCGCTCACATCATTACAACTTTGGATGAGAGTTGACTACTCACCTTTTCCTCTGTGTTGATGTCGTCCTATGAGGGGGGGGGGGGTCGTCCGTGTCGGCACAAGTAGGGCAATATGGCCACCACAGCGTGATCATTATACCAATCTCGTCTCAGTATCATCTAATAAATCAATTTTTCCACAAGAATATTCACACGAGAGAAAGGGAGAACGTGTTATACGCGACACACGACGACTTCATTGCAAATGGCTGATGCCGGGGTGGGGGTGGTGGTGGTGGGGTGGGGGGGGAGGGGGAAGTGGATGCCTGTGATCGCCAGATACCCCCGATAAGTCAAATTAATCTAAGCGTAATTGGGTAATTTATCTCACCTGAAACGGCTGTTCGACGGGCCGTGGGTGTTGTTACGCACCAACGTTGACGAGGAGGTAGTTCGCAAAGACTTTGATAAGTAGTGATGGTGGGAAAATACGTTTCGTCAGTAACGTGCCCAGTGGTAAATGCGTTCCAAAACGTTTTGAGTCCCCACTCCCATGTACTCCCGTCCAGACATGACCCAGGAGTGATATAATCTCATTTAATCAAATGAATTTACCTGCCCTTTTTTTTTCTCTCTCTCATATCCAGGGCAAACATGAGCGGTCAATTGGAATTTATAATAAGGAAAAACCTGGCGCGAGTCTTCATATCCCTGGGGTTAAATTAAATAAGATAATTTACGTATTGTTACAAAGTATTATCAAAGGAAATTTTTAAGTAGATCTTCCCCAGTAATTTATAAGATTAAAAATATAAAGGAAAACGACATCAACGACTCTGCTTATTTATCGTCCTTCAAGATTAGTAAATCTGGCATTGCTACGCAAGATGACTTTCAAATTGACATTTAAAAAAGCATTACTTATCGTTGCAAGACGATGCAACTATCTAAAAACTAAACAAATTAAACCGGTGACAGAAGAAACGTGTTTGGAATGTCCAATCACACCGGAGAAAAAGGAATTTTAAGAATTGATTGTAAAATGTCAGCGCGAGAGCGCTGACAATTATGGCTGCTACCGCATTCTTCAATAAGTAATCTGGCATTTTTTTGTTTATATCCCGCTTGAAAATAAAGTAAATTAGGAAATTTAGCTTCTAATGAGGTAGAACTTTACATACTTTGTTTTATACTTAATCGCGTTTCCCGCGTCAGCGAGGTAGCGTCAGGAACGGATGAAAGCCCACATTCATTTTTTCATGTGTAATGTACCGAAACCACAGCTTCCTATCCATATCTAGGCCCCAGAGACCTTTCCATGCTTTACCCCGGATGCTTTACACGCCCTGGTTCAGTCCACTGATAGCATGTCGACCCCAGTATACCATATCATTCCAATTCACTCTATCCCTTGTACGCCTTTCACCCTCCTGCAAGCTCTGGCCCCAGTTGCACAAAATCTTTTTCACTCTATCCTTCCACCTCCAATATAGTTCCCTGTTCTCCATGTTCCCTCTACTTTTAACACATATATCCTCTTTGTTAACCTTTCCTCATTTTTTCTCTCCATATGTCTAAACCACTTCAGCACACCCTCTCCAGCTCTCTCAACCACACTTTCAATACTACACATCTCTCTAATCCCTTCATTACATACTCAATCAAACCACCTCACAACATATATTGTCCTCAAAACATTTCATTTCCAACAGAATTCTTAGTTTCATGAATGGCATACAATAGAAGGAAAGCTCCTTGGGGGAAGTCTTGCTTATGTGTGCACGGGAAACATTGGAATGCTATCAAGAGCTTTTACAGTTGAAATGATATTCGTGATATTGAGTGATGCGAGGAGTGAGCGGTGCGCAATATACGTGGGAATGTTTCTACACAATAAAGTGTATCCTCCCAGATGGTTCCTGTGAATATTGATTTTGTATCCATCTGTTAATCCCACAGAAATAGGACACATGTATAATATCATGGTAAATGACAAGAATTGTCACACAAATTAATCTATAACAATATCATGAAATCACAGCCCCGTGTGAGGCCAGACCAATGAGCTTTCCTCAAAACTCTTTCTTGTGGTGCCATATTATTTCACATAAAAAAGTGGTACATTTTTTATTGTATGTATACAGTACTCAGGCAAAATCCAGACTAGAGTTATAGGTGTTGTGTTGTTCAACTTTCCATAAGGATAGCAACTGCATAATGTTTCATAACTATTTGTCATCGATTTATTCTTTCAGGTTATGACCAGGCTGAAGTGTGAATCTTAATAGACAGGTGGACTACAAACAGTCTACCATGCTAAACAGGTGAAACAAAAGTAAGCTTTCTGGAATACATACTTACATAATATCACCACCATGGGGGTACTAAAGGTGATGTTAATGATGAAAACTAATTCCTGTACAATTTCCTCATTGTACACGTTAAGTTCAGTGTACTTCGTTTTTGCAGCATACACCCATTACTATCTCTCATGTGCCTTTTGGATGCTATTGTAAGAACAGAATTTATATCACACTGGTAATCAACACAAAAATCAGTTTTCGTTCTGCAAATTCAAAAAGTAAGAACAAAAGTGCTAGGTTCAGCAGTACTTTGTGGACAAGGCAAATGACAATGGAAATTTGTCATCTTATATGTGCTTGACCAAAGATTTGGGATGTTTCACTTTTTAGAATTCTGGATCATTGAATTGCAATCTGTACGAGTGACAAAGTAACCAGTAATAGGTAAGTTACTGCTTCAGTATGGTTAATTCATAATTTTCCCAAAGTATTAGGAAAGTATAGTCCTCTTAATTACTGTGACACTGTTCCTGATTATTTATATGCAGAAACATTAGGTGGGAACATTATTTAGAAGTAGTAGGTTGGGAAATTAGGTAGACACATAGGTAGCAGTAATCGGTTGGATCACTAGGCAGGAGCATTTGAAAGCACTGGACTAGAGTTGCCCTCTGCCAGTGGCCTGTTAAGGGTGAGGCACTAGAGGCTAAGAAGCAGCACTGGAGTTTACCAGTTATGGAGACTCTTTTGCTATGGCCACCCACTTTGAGGGAGTTTCCGAAGGAAATGGGCATCAGAGATATATAAATACATACAACTAAGTTGGTGACAAGTCAAAAAAAAAAAAAAAAAAAAAAAAAAAAAAAAAAAAAAAAAATTTGCGAGTGTGACAGACCTTATCAAAAAGGCATTTTTTAGCCCATCATGATTACTGGGGGTGAAACACATGTTGGCAGTATCATAATAATAAAGATAGCAAGAAAATTTAAATGGATTCCTGTAAACTAGGATGTAGAGTCTGGAAAGACAGTAAAGTGTAGAGTTTGAAAAAATATAAAGAATGGACACAGAAAGGATGATAAAAATGCAGATAATTGAAAGGAAGGATGCAAAAGGTAAGGAGTGTGTTTTAGAGTACAGTATGCACACAAGAAGTTGAAGCTTTTCAAGGAGAATTATCTTAAAGGCAACTCTGCACGTCACCCAAATGTGGTGTTCTGCGGCATAAATTTTCATATTTTCATGAAAACATCTCTACCTTTTTCATATATAATACCAGGAAATAGAAAAAAATTTGCTATAATGCCTCTCAGAAAAAGTAATCACTCAGCGTCTGAATGTGTGGCTAGTGAGAAAATAAAACCAGAAAGGAATCCAATTCCCAAGAAGGGATACAAAAGGAAACCCTCCATGGCGAAGGGGTTAGCTCTCCTGATCATGGCTAATTCACGGGTCAACCAAGGCCAGGCGCCTAGGTTCAAATCCTGGTTATGGCAGATGGACTACAATCAACCCAGTTGTTCATCCATCCTTTGGGAGGTCGATAAAATGGGTACCTAGCTCAGGCTAGGATATATATTTTTTTTATATACATATTCGCCACCTCCCACATCAGCAAGGTAGCATCAAGAAGAGACAACTGAACCTTACTTGGACCCCTTCTCTGTTCCTTCTTTTGTAATGTATAACATGAGGGGAGGATCCCCCCCCCCATTACCTTCCAAGACATGCAGGGAATACGTGGGCAGTATTCTTCCTTCCCTTCCCAGGGATAATATTGAGTTGAGTTTGCCTTGTAAGATTTTGTTTTACTGTGCAGGTGTTGAATGTTTGTGGCTGCATGGCAGCCAGAGATTATTTCAAGTGCTTTGTTTTGTGTTGCCACTAATACTGTGCAGTAGGGTGTTAGGGTTTATCCAGGCCATCCAGGATTTATTGTGTGGACTTATCAGGTCTAAAACTATACCCAAATGCCTTTCCTGCCTTCACAGGGTAATATCAGGAATGGACAAAACAATCTCATTTGCATGCATCCAGTCTCTAGCTTCACTGACTATTTCATACTTTACAATAACAGCTTAATATGCCCATAACAATAAGGAACCACATCCAAGCAAAGGCATTGGTATGTCAAAGCATCCTTTACTCTACCCTTCCATGTCATCAGTCTCAATCTATCCCTTGCAGCCTCTGCTTCTGAAGCATTGATACTTTGTCAATCTCTCTTCACTCGTTCTTCCCATAGGCCCAAACCATTTCAGCATACCTTGATTGGCTTCACTCACTACTCACTACCACATCTCTCTTTTATACTTATTTCTCATACATCTGCCCTCTTCTGCATTCAAGGCCCAAGACACATCTGTACAACACTGTGAAGACTACTACACCTTCAGACATAACCTCATAGACCTAGACTATTCCTTCTACTTTATAACGTGCTCAGGACTCTCACCTCCTTTTATGCCATAACTTTCTTCAGTCGCCATGGTTCCATCTGCTGTCATGTTCACCCATAGGTACCTACAGAACTTCACTTCCTCACTGTCCTACACATTTAAACTTACACTCACATCATTTTGTCTTGCCCCACTGCTGTGTATCACCATCATGTTTTTGTATATGTGAATTTTCATCCTTAATGTTCAAACTCTCCTAAACACTGTCCTCACCCTCTAAAGTGTCTTGGCAGTATCTGCCATTACAGCTGTATGATCCGTACAAGCAATTGACGACACCTCCCATGCTCCTCCTCCTCTAGCTCTAGTGTGCTGCGAATTCTCTCCTTGTTCCACAATCTTCATATTTACCTCACTCAATACAAAGATCCAAATGAGATTAAACAGCCATGGTGCTATCATTCACCTGTGCCTCAGACTCACCTTTGCTGGGAACCACTTACCCTTCTACTTAAAGGCCTGCATGACTCTACAAAATAAAAATTATTAATTTAAGAACTACCCAATTATTCCATACATCCACAGCACTTCCCATAACATATCTGTCAGTCCTTTCATGTGCATTCTCCTGACTCATAAATGATACATACTGGTTAATTTTCTCCTAGTATTTTTCATCTAAATTCTTCAAAATAACTTCTAAACCACAGGTCTTCCTCCCAGGCAGCTGCTCTGTGCAAGGCACCACATTCTCAGTCACCAGGTATACTCAGGTATCTTAACTCTGCTCCTTTTCGTTTTTTTTTGCAAATTGCTTTTATACAAGGGCACTAGATACAGTGTGCCAATCCTTTGGCATCTCACCTTGGGAACATACATCAAGAGCACCATCAACCCCTATTTCTGGGAAAATAGAGGTTACCAAAATGTCCTCTTGTGATAGCTAGGACTTTACTGCATCTTTTTTCGAAACACCTTCATCATGATTTTCTCTTAACATTCCAAGTGCATCACACCCATCCCTCTATTCTACTATTTCAGAAGGAAACTGAACAGCAATTGAAGCAAGAAATGAAGAGCAGCAGAGGATAAGTCACATTCTCGTCCAGCAGAAGTTTCCTCTGCTTTTTCCTCAGTGAGCATGCCATCATCTGTAAGATATTTTCAGTATTACAAATAAATGTATTTGAGCCATTATTGCTGCCCCAGCTATAATATGCAGAGGGGTACTTTCACTGTAACCAGTAATAGCAAACTATCACTTGCCTTCCTGTTAAGGTGCCACCATACAATATGGAAATACATGGTTATAAGAAAAAGTAGGGATGAAGGAGTATACTTAATGAGAAATAACCAGAGTAAATAAAACTGGTGGATCTTCCCATTGGTCAAAGAAGTGGTATCACCGGTATATCAAACAATTATACAGTAAAATGGCTACAAGTCAGTGAGAAGTGTTAATAAAACTCAGGGATGGATAACTGAAGTATATTATACTGTCAGACAGTGTTCTGATCCATCTAAAACCACTGACTATCCCTGAGAAAGAAGTGACAGAACAGGAGGTTGTTCATGTGGTGCAGTCAAAAGAGAGAAAGAATGAAGGCAAAATGCAAGGGAGGCCAAAGTTGAGAAGGCAGGATAAGAGTGACTTTGTGGGCAAGAGAGTACATGGAGGAAATTTGAGAGATACACAGACCGAAGTTCTATGTGTACTGAATATCATTACAATAAGAGACTATTTTTGAGTAATATGAGAATATAATTTCAATAAATGCATTAATGGCATGGTAATGTTGTAAGTCATCCGGAGTTGCTCCAAGCTGAGATCATATCCATCCTGACTAGGCTTATCCCCAAGCAGTCCTGACAATAGAAAGTTTGGGGGACCATAAAACCATAGAAACAAAGTTTAAAATAAAATTTTACTTAAATACTCTTGTGATTACTTCATCTACTAACCATATCACAGTAAAACTAAAATGTTGTTCCTAACCTTTTTCATTTATAAAATGGCTATGAAATAAAAACACAGAAATTTAAGTACTTTTCTCACACTTGTTAGAATAAAAATATGAAGAAAACAACAGCTGAATATACACAGGCTGCACCATCTCAGACATTTTATGGACACCTGGGAGAAGTTGTATGTGATGGATAAGTCATTCATTAACCCTTGTTCACCCTGATAACAAATAATGACCTTTTACCATATAGGTAATACAGGAGACTCGGTTATCTGGATTTCTGAGATATGAATCTCTGTTAGCTATGTAGTTTAGGCATTACCTGCAAAACTCTCAATGTATGAAAAAAAAATATTACCTTTATTTCCAGTCCCATTTACATGAGGTGGATCAAGTGCATTAAGCTTCTCTGTTCTCTTGCACACATCCATAACCCATGTCCAGTACCAAAGTGAAACAAGTGCTTCCACGCTAAAATTATAAAAGTATCCTATATTTGTGTACATAAAAGTATACAATGGTTCAAAATGTCAAAATATGTTATATCTGATATTTCTGAACTGCACAAATAAGTAAAAACTTATAATTTACCTCATAATTTCTGAATATTGACAGATGAAGTAACATAAATGTGCAAATTGTACTACAGGGTGCAAGAATCCTGTATTGTTTACAAAAACCTTAAAATCTGCCTTGTCTCTGTTCTGTTACCAACAGAGAATAAAGTCAACTAAACCTCAGTTAGACTTTTCAGCATGTAATCTTTTATATCTATAAGTTTTACAGTACTACGCATGGACACCTATTTCTAAAATTTTGCTTTCTCTCTTATTATCTAGCTTACATACATGCTCATACACAAAATATACCAATCCACAAATGCATCCAACCTATATAGTCTGTCCCTCAGGCACAGATACACAAGTAAATGGACAAGTACACACATAATTTCTTGCATACAACCCCTAGCACACTGTCTGCATCCCTCACACACACATACAATTTAAGCACCCAAAAACCACACCACCCACACTCGATGATTATTACCAAGGTCCACAAATCTCATGGGCTGCTGAATTCTGGACAAGATAGACAGCTCAGAGCAAATCTAACTTTTTACCTTCCTCTTTAGGATTGGTGGATTATTGGGTACTTGCCATAAGCCAAGTTATATTTACACATATATGTACATTTAAAGTTGAGACAAGGTCCCACAAATTTCTAACCTCATCATGTACAAATGGTAAACATTTCACCACCCAGCCACACTAGTTGAATTACATGGTAACTTAAGTGTAAAACTTCCCAAATGCACAGACAGGTAATCACATATCCTATGCCACCATGTGTCAACAAACATACAGGTAATCCCTAAACACACAGACCATACACATTAACACAAGTACAGTGATCATACATTTTATTGCTTCTGAAGAAATTTTTTTGTAGACAATTTCCTTTGCTCATACAACCATTTGCTCATGCTGTATGTCTTCTGAAATTAAAATAAAACTATCATCTCTGATGAGTTCTGTCCCATTTCTTTGTAGAATATCTTAACTTTACACATGCACAACATGCTAACATTCACAGTATCAGTACTTCAACAGATCTTTTAATAATATATGCATTTTCTGTAACTGCATGAAAAATTTCTGAATAAAGAGTGTACATCCAGTGCAGTTCTAGGTGACACAAAGTTAAGAGACAAATGTTGACTATTACTTCTGTACACACAGGAGAACCATAACATTTAAATGTAATGCCTCACACACTGCTTCAGATAGCCATATTGTTTGGACAGATCATGGCAACAACATTCACAGCCATCCATTTATAATGTTTTTTGACTTATTTGCTCCCAAATGAACACTTGATATATTCACGCGGAGGGTGGTTCATACAAATTATTACCTTGACAAATAGGTCATTAGATTCCTTTTTAATTTCAATCACCCTAATCTATCAAAGGGAATGCAAAATAATAATAATAATAAAAAAATATAATAGATGAGGGAGATCTGGAAAGGGTCCCATAAATGAAAACTTGGAAATGGTAATATATGGTGAGTCTTCAGAAATATATTCGGAGTTCCTAAATGGTACATTATCAGTAACCACAAGTATAATCATAAATCAGTAACATATGAAAGAAAAAGATCAGGGCAAACAAGGTGAATGGTAATGCCAATTACTCCATTTGGAATTTCCTGCTATGGCATAATCCTTACAGAAGAAGGAATGATCTAGTCTGGCTCCTACGGATGACGATGGTTGACATCCTCCCAGATGAGTTGGTTTATATTACTCTGGCACCTTTGCATGGCAGTGGCTGACATCCTTCTTGATGAGCAGGGGTAAACTTATTTGGTATTTTCGGATGAGTGATGGGTATTCTCCCAGACAAGCAGGGATGAACTAGTTTTGTAACTCTGGATGACAATGACCAGCATCCAAGGATGATGTGGATTGGTTTCCCTGTGCATACCATGGTATCACTGCCACTATGGTTGACAGGGAGGGTGCTCCACACAAAAAAATATAGAGGAACTACACACAAAACTAGGGTACCAAAGAACAACTGGACGAAGATATGTTTAGGATATGATAGGTGGTTTAATACAAAAGTGATAGAAATGGCTAGATAAAATCTGACAGACATAAGTATGGTGCACCCTGATTTAAGGATCCAGCTAACTAGGACCTTGGTTATCCAGAAAAACTGATTATATGTTTGTTTATATTATGGTTGAACAAACTGAGGAAGAGCAATATTACAGATTAGAAACAAGACTATGGACTTATGGTTGAAAATTGCTGATTGCTGTGGATTTTTTTTCTTTTACTGGGTAAGGTCAAAGAAAAATATAAAACAAATTACTCTATAATAATCTTTCATCCTTCACATAAATGTAGTAATAAATTTCACGTTCACGTTCATGTTTTCAAGTCTTCGTAAATCCCACAAGTCTGCACTCTACACCTTAATTTCAATTTCTCAAAAATTATTATATATATTTCCAAGCAGCCAAAATCCATTGTCCAAGCCTCCCTACTGTCTAGACCATTAGCAGCTGTCCTTCACCCTGTTTAAGCCCGTGTGCTAATATCAGTCACATTTATGTATGTCTGGAGGCATCTGGCTGACCTGTGGGAGCTTGCAGAGAGAGGCGTTTGTTATTGGACGGTCTTAGCCGATGCGCGGCATGACGAGCAGATGGAAAGCGCTGATGATAACGTTCATCTCTAAGAAACTTGACAGTCACCAAATTGCCTGGAACAAAAGTATTTAAAAGAAACTTGACAGACATCAAGATTCCTGCAACAGAAGTACTTAAAAACTTGACAGTCACCAAGTTGCCTGGAAAAGAAGTCGTAAAAATCAAATATATAACCTTACTTTCCTGCCCAGGAACCTCTTCTATGGCAATCCTGTAGTGCTCTAGAAATTGGCCACATCAACCAGGTGGGACCACAGGTCAAAAGATATGGTGATGGTGATGATGTGTGTGTCTTTGAGGGGTAAAAGAACAAGAAATTAACTATTCACAAAACGATATCTATTTTCTTTTGTTTTTAATGTCCAACTTAACCTGCTACCAGTCAAACTGTCAATACTCTACCTATATGGACTACTTGGATGAAATCCCTCTTTCAATATTGGAAATTCCAATTTTCCAACCAAAAATTCATGAATTATAGATGGTCAGCTGTTTGCTGTGACAAATCATTTACTTTTTCAAGGTCTGAGAATAAGATTACAAATATTGTAATTATTTAGTTTGACAAAATTTACAATATATTTCTTCACATTCACCATTTACAGGTATAATGAGATAGCACCAGGAACAGAAGAATAAATGGCCTCATTCATTAATATCCACTCTCTATATGTCATATATAATGCACTGGTACCAGAACTTTACTATCCACAACCATGCCACTTAGACCTTTCTGTTGAAAGAAACCACAGAAAGGTCCATGGGACCTGGCCATAAATAGGGCTCTTGTTTCTGTTCATTAATACATAACAGCCAGAGAGCGGATATGAGAAAATGAGGACATTTCTTCATCTGCTCCAGACACTACCTCGCCAATACAGGAAATAGGGAAAATGTATAAAAAGAAAAAATTATTATTACCTTTGAGGGACTAAAATTGTAAGAATATATAAATCATCATTACTGAGAAAGTTCATTGTATACTGTATAGCTCAAATTGGTGGACTGGTACCACTTTCCCCATATTCCCCAGATAGTGCCCTTACTTAAAGGCAATGGATCCATAGTGAATCCTGTAATGCCATGGATAAAAATGTCGAGTAAACCTGGTAAGGAGTATGGGAGATTGGAGACATGCACAGAACAAAATTTTGAATGGGGAACAGCAGTGAGGCTATGACATCATGTTAAAATGCACAAGTCAAAAATATCTTAGAATATCTTGAAATGTTTTGGAGGAAAAAAAAAATCAACGTTATTTTTTTTCAAATCTCTCACAACTACAGATCATGCATTACTATTCGAGTTTATACCCTAATTCTTGAATGTTAAAACTGCCAAGCATCACTCTATGAGATATTGCTATTTGGGGGTTCCCTGTATTTCAATATGAATAAAACAAATCCACAAAAGTAATAATTTCTCTCAAAACTAAGGTAAAAAAGAACTTACCGTCATACCACCAGCCATGTAGCGCTCTAAACGCTCTACCTGCCTCTGACAGCGAGGCACACTTGAGGTAAAC
Source organism: Panulirus argus (assembly GCA_038088735.1). Classification (NCBI taxonomy): domain Eukaryota; kingdom Metazoa; phylum Arthropoda; class Malacostraca; order Decapoda; family Palinuridae; genus Panulirus; species Panulirus argus. Next base: position 11,917 of record JAYMFT010358327.1, read on the forward strand.
ACAGCCCTCTCGTGAACTTCGATCTACTGCTACATGGACAATGCTAATCCCTTCACATTTTTCTAGTATGCTGTCTTGGATTCGTGAGGGCCAACTATCACCAAACTCTCTGGAAATTTGGTAAAAGGAAATATTGCAAGCAAAATCAGATAGTAAGGACAGCAAATTGAACACATATCTCAGGACCACCTTATTTTTCAACTCTAAGTTTGTTGAAAGGGGACAACATTAATCCCTTTGGTGATGACAATACTGTATCATCTTCATGCACTTGGTATGTTGTTCAAAAAAGTCAAAATATGAAAAATACATATATTTCTTTTAAGGGATAATATTAAGTGAACACCTACTTCTAAAAGCTCTTCCCATTCTGGAAATACTACTCTAAAACTTATATTTCAATTACTTTGTAACAGCACCTATAGTACTTCCACATCTTGGAAAAGGAGTACAAGACAGCAAAGCCTATATAAACAATTCTCATATTTTTGTTTAAGATGCTTGGGTAAATCATTTCTAAATTAACTTAGTAATCATGAAAAGGTCAAGTAATAAACTATACTTACACATCACAGTCAAACATATTCCTAATTTTGAGGCAAGAGGTAAGAGAAACATTGGGAACATTATGTGGTCCATGGGTATCAAAGGCTGGTCCCTGCCACATCTTGGCAGGGGGACGTCTCACACTGCCATCCGCTCCTGGCGAGTTATTTGGGGAGTGTGGCACACCAGAAGCCCATCGCCAAACCTCACAATCTTCTCCCCCAACATTCTGGATTTCACGTCGTATCTACAACAAGATGAGGTTAGGAAAACAATAAAACACAGTGTCTTATGGGCTATGAACATTGATATAATGGCCTCCCTCACTTATGCTGAATTCACATGTTTATTATTTACTAAATGCTATCCAAAATTCACTTCTACCAAGCTCAGGTTTGTACTTACATAGTTGGACTAAAATATTGTACAAAAAGATTAAACAATTGTATGCTTGTCTGAGTCATTCAGTGCATTAAAAGACTGTGAAATTACTATTATGAGAATAATAAATAAAACATAGTAAGCAATGAGAGCAAAGACAAATACAGTAAATAAACAAATAAGGAAGGTAGGAGCCCTCCTGCCCTTACATTGAAATGAATAAAAAAATTTTTACATTTATCTGAAAGTGATGCAAAAACAGTAAATCCTGTCAAATTAATATTACTGGTAATAAAAATAAAACATGGTAAATAATGAGACTAAATACAGTAATTACACAAGCTAATAAGGAAGTTAGCTTTTCTTGAAGTGCAAGCTGTGATGACATGGGCAAAAGAATGCCCTAATCATGGCCATTTATCTAGGTTTCTTCTACATATTAGTTAACAAACTATACCACCTCTATCAATTTCAAATTACAGCCCCTTCAGCATTCCTATCATAAAAAAAAATACTGTATTTGACAAATACATTAAAAACACACCCTAGACTCATACTGGTCAATGAACTGCACGGCATTTTCCCACAAGTTCTTCTTGGTTCTACGGTCTCTTGGGCTGATGAGGGAATCTCTTACATGATTAACTGCAACATAATCTTTTCCTCCAGGACCACCCACTCCTCCTAACACCTCTAAAATTTGTTCTATTAACTCATAAACCTGAAATATAAGGAAAAAACAACATTAAACATTACACTGCAAAAGTCAAAAAAACACTATTATACAAAAAGTTTACACATAAGCAAAATACCCACATCAGAAATTGGTTTCACTGAAGGGACAGCTCTGAAAAAGGCTCAAAGTATGCAGTACATGCTGACTTATAATTAATATACATATAGCACATTCTGAATTATTATAGTAGTCAAACCCAAACCACTCCAACACCACTCCTAACTCTGTAAGAAACCCATTTCAAATTGGAATGTCAGTTCAAGGCCCTGAATTAAAAAAAAAAAAAAAAAAAAAAAAAAAAAAAAAAAAAAAAATCTGGATGTTTTTACAGTGAAAGGCAGCCAGCTATCTCGGCAAGTTCTGATCATATAAGCCAGATCAGGTATAATTATCAGAGTGGGTAAAAATAAAACCTTGTTAGAACATAAATATTTATCTAATACTATCTGTACTAGAAAGCATTCATAAGACGAGCTCATAAAACGGAAAGGGAGATGATTACACTAAAGTAGTAGATACTATTTCTCCATATAACTAATAGTACTCTCCAGCTATATAATGGTAACTGTCAACAAGACACAAGAATATTGCAGGTACTAAACATCTTTCAAATTCTGGGCTACCAAATGAAATCAAGGAAACTAAAAGTAAAGAATAATATTAGCAGAAAGGAAGACAAAAATCCACATTCAACTCAAGAATTGGCATCTTGAAACTTTAAATGAATACATAAAAGAATAAACAGATCTTCTGATACATAATTCCAGATCAGACTGACAACTCATTTCTTCATAGCTCAAGATTTTCCTGCAGTGAGCACATATAAACTAGCCCTGTCTCTTGGCAAAATGGTAGGAACAATAGATTGGAGTAGTAGGTAGGAACATTAAGGGAAAACATTAGGAAGAAGCAGTAGGTAGGAACAAGCAGACATTTTTATTACAACTAAAAATATTTCTTTATAATTGATAAATGTTTCCCGTGTCAACGGTGCAGTGCTAAGAACAGACAAAGAAAGGCTACTATTGATCACATCCATTCTTATAAAAAGGGAATATGTGAAAGGGCTAAAAATTCTCTCAGAGTCTATCAATAAAAGAAATGGTCTAATTTTCCTAGGTCAATCTTAACTCTTACCATGACACTTCACATCGTATCAAAAAATGGGAAATTATGCAAAGCAGTCTTGGTCTAGATTTAAAACTTTCAGCTTTCAAAATGATTCTAAAAATCAAACTATTTACTTGAAATTTGTTAAGAAAGAAAAAATATGAAAATTCCATAGCTATACCCTTTTCTCCATTTTCAGCATGGTGCTACATGCAAAAACTAAGCCCATGTGAAATGGTGACAATCTCCAAATGTTCTTACTGTCAACATTCCAACTGCAATGCTCAAAACATTTGCATAATTTTTTTTTCAATTCTATATCAAAGTATTTTGAAAATTTCTTTATCATATATGACATGTCCTGAAATACGAGCATGTTATGGAGGCTGGTTACAATTCAATCACTTTGATGGAATCTTTATCATTACTGATAATGGGAGTGAAGGTGGTGTGTGTCAGTTTTCTCACTACAAAATGATCTATCATTATAACATCATATCTCAAAACAAAGAAGGTTTGTTTAAACTGCATCTCCAATTCTTTGAAACAATAACCGATATTGGAATGGGTACAACATTCCGCAATCAAAGACCATTTTGAGCGAAAGACAAACGTGAGAGAAATAGAAAGCACAAATTAATCTGGGCTCTGCAGGCATTTGTAGACCTGACTCTCAAAAATACCCGGATATAGGAGAAGGAATGACAAAAGAGGATGAGAATTCCACAGCTTGGCTATTCAAGGGAAGAAGGAGGTATCATAACATTCAATCCTCGACTGGCTAGTCTCCACACATAAAATGAGGGAAGCAGCACCCAAATATGTGCCTTGGGTCAAGCCTTTATGGTGGGGGCATACAGACAGCTCACAAGAAGAGTGGCCAAAATAATACCCACAGAACAAAGAAAGAGTAGCAGAATTGTAGCATACATAAAGGGACAGTTGAAGAAAGATGATGCCACAAGAATTAATGAGACAGAAAGCTTCTGATTCCAATCTAGTTAATAATGGAGGACAAACCACTCAAGAAATGTGAGCAGTACTCCATCTAGGAAAATTAAAACTCCTGTAGATATGAAATTGCTGCTCTCAAGAGAAATATTTACAACACCTGTATAAAACCCCCCAGCTTCAGAAAAGCAGATTGTGATGCTGCTGTTTAACTATTGTGGATCATCATGGATTACAGCAAGGAAGTTTTTTTGCATTTGTGGGGTTCAAGCTATGTACATGTTTAAGTGTCTGTGTGAACATAATAAATGTACATATGCATATCTACCTGTTGTTTTTCTTCCTCTGCTTTTCGCTTGTGATATCGGACACAGTAGAATGCAAGCCAAGCTGTAAAAATAACTGGAAAAGAAAAAATTGCATTAATTACTATAAATTCATATTTCATTTTCTGCAAACTTATTTAAGTCAGTAGCACCTATATATATCTTAAAATTACAGCTCATCTTTTGCTGTTCCACTATTCCAATGGTTAAATTCAACCTATTTAACTGGGTTACTTGACAAACCATGAGAAATTCCTAAATGTGTAGAATTATGATTCTACGTATCAAGCATTCTAATGCAAAAAATTCTGTGATATAACTTACAATGGTTTTTGAGGCAGTGTTACCTGACAGCTCAGTCTGGGACCAAGCTGTCTTGCTATTCCTTTGTTCAATCAACTTTCTGAGGCGACAGCCCATAGATCTAGAAACCATGGTTTTTGATACATTTCTGCATATACCACTATTAATACAAACGCTTATTCTCTTTGATAGATGGTGATATATATATATATAGCACATTCAAGTAGTATGAAAATCCATAATACCCTCCACCACACCTACTCCAGGTGGGTGTACGTATGGTTTCGTGGTGTTTAAGACTGAGTTGAGAGGGTGATTGATTATTGCTTGCTATTCCATGTCTACATGTATGTTTTGTTTGTGTTGTGATTGTTGGAGGTGGGGGATCTGTGCGTAGAGGTTGCTGAAGCGAGAGACAGGATTAAGCTTTTTATTTCTACTTAGGGTTTGGTAGCTAGTTAGCTTATGTAAGGCATTCACGACCTCTCCTTTTTAACCAAACCACTTGCCATAACTCTCTCATCTTGCACAGCTTCACGTCCCAAACCCCACACCTGCCACCCTATTATCTAACACATTCAACAGCTTCTTAAAATTCTCACTCAATCTCCTCGTTACCTCTTCTTTGCCTGTTACCATTATCCCACCTGCTCCCTTTACTGGTGCTCCCATTTGTCCTCCTGACATTATTCACCTCTTTCCAAAACATTTTCTTATTCTTCCTGAAGTCTGCTGATGCTCTCTCACCCCAACACTGTCTTGCTTTTTTTTTCTATAGCTCCTCAACCTACCTCTTGACCTTTTGTACATCTAACCTCTTACGGTCCTTCACTGCACGTAAAACCCATACACCTCTCTTTCCTCTTTCGCTTAAAGCTTAAGTTCTCATCTCACTACTTTCTTACCCTTTCTCATATGCCTATATCCCAACTTCCACATACCAAGCACTTCTCTCACACACATCAGTGGCACTGCTAGCCTGTATATTCCTCATTCCTTACCCACTTCCCTTGTTAGTTTACTTTCACATTTTGCTATTCTTCACCTAATCTCTCTTTCTATCTTCTCACACAAGACTTTCTTCCATGCTCACTCACTTCATCATACCTCTTCCCACCCATATCATTTCCTTTTTTCCTTAAGTGATCAGGCAGGCATCTCTGCACCTACCCCTCTTAACATATTTACATCCAAAACTAAATCTTTTGCACACCCATTAATGAGAATATAATCCATCAATGCCTGCCTACCATTCAATCCTAACAACCATGATACTTTCTTATGTATGCTCTTGTTTTAAACCAGCTATCACAATCACTTTTCCTTTTCCAGCACACAACTCCACGAGCTGTTCACCATTTCTGTTCATAAACATTATGTACCTCATGCCCCTAATACACTCACAACTGCATTCAAATCACCCAACACTATTACTCAATTCCTCCCACCAAAATTACTGATGCATTCACTCAGGTCCTGAAAAATACTCATCTCACTTCCTCACTTTTCTCATTACCAGGTGAATAAACACTAACAAGAGATTTCGTCCATATTTTCATTTATGCCAAGAATCCTATTCTCCCACACTATACCATCAACTGCCACACCATCCAAATCAAATGTGGAAGTTGATACACTGTAAGTGAGAAGTCATCTCTGAAGAGGGTATATCACCATCAATAGATGGAAAGGAGTACAGTTTTGCAATGGCCTTCTTCACTCCAAAAAGAGTCTTTCATTTACCAGCTACTGCATAAGAGTGCAGCCTTTAAGTTGTAAGAACCCTATAAAATGGGTCCCGCGGTTGTATAATTAATTGCATAAGAATGATTAAATACATAATCTAATGTATAACATTTTAAAATAATTCTAAGGTCATATATATATTCAACATACTATAAGTATAAAAACCCTCGACTGAAAAAGAAAGGCAAAGTAGGCTTAAATAGTGGGAGTTCAAATAGTAACTTATTTGCTTGAATGAAAGTGCTGCACCTACCTGTAATAACACCCATCACTAAATAGATGAATGAGTAAATGGCTGCAGTGATATGGCATAAAATGTAAGTTGGCTGCGAAGACAAAGATATGCCCAGTAGTTCATTCTTGTCTCCTCTGACAGCCTCAAGACCCCAGTGACTATTCAACTCTGTCAACTTGCCCAGGGCATGGATGCCCTCAACGATGTCTGGAGAATTCTGAAAAAAGAAATTCAATAACATCTATGCTGAAAAGATGCATCGTGTACCATCTCCATCAAAACTTGAAAGGTGGATCTCTGCAGTTTCTTTCAGAAGTAAGATATCTTTCTATCCCATTCTCATCTACAATAATCAATGCTAAATGTTTCCTAGATAACATATCACCCACAGAGGTAAAATCCGTTATTACTAAGCTATTAGAAACATGGTTCTGAAATGATGAGACTTTCCTAGGTAAGCTAATGATGCTCAAACATACCCAGTGGCACTAGATTAAGCAGCACATTCAGGGATAAAAACTGGATCTAAAACCATTCACCAATAATTTTGTACCTCACTTTCAATCCTTTGTGGACCAACCACTAACTACTCCACTGCTGCCATCTCTATCTGGATTGGGTGACTTAATATATACCCTTGGCTAACCTACAAAATTCTTTCTTTCTTCTTTTCCGAGCCTGATATATTGGCCCAGGGACCCTAAACATATAATCCAGTTAACAATTTAGTGGATACTACTTGATCAACCAAACCTGAGCAAAATCAGTCTTCATTACAAAATAATAAAAACTACAAAATTCAAACCACTGTGGAAAAGTCCTTTCACTAAAAAACAACAGATATTTACAATCTGGAGACTCCTTTGCTGAGGATAAGGATTAACAATACCAGTTCACTAACTGATGCACTGATATCTTAATACCTGAGATACAGACCTTTCTACAAGTTTACAGTTCAGGTACAAGATTTCCAGCCCAGTTGTTCACAGTCTGACAACATCCAAAATTGATATGCCCAAGCACATTTAATGTTCCAGCTGTAATGGCAAAGGAATTTCTGAAGAGTAAATTCAAGAAAAAAGGTGTTCCATGCTCTTCTTAATTACTTCTATGATTTCTGTCCTTACTCTTCTTTTAATACTGGGACAGTGATGAGCATATTGAAACAAAAGGAAGCAGGTTATGTTTATCAATAATGCAGGAAGTTCAAATTACATAGAAAATGTGAGTTGGTGGGTAACCTGAGGGAGTATTATGATGCTGGTAACCTAAATATATATGATGTGAGGAAACAATGTGAAAAGGCTGATGCCAATCTGAGCACTTCAACACACACATAATCATCAAATACAACCATAGTTTACGCTATACTTGTTGGAAAATGAGACGGAAAAATTTTGGGAAACAAATAAATGTAATTCTAAATCATTTGCATGATATATATAGTTACATATATTACAAACAAAAATCTTTTAACTTTTAAAATCTGAAAAACCTCACTGGAAAGACTGATATATATATATATAACCCATAAGATATGTAAACTGAAAACTGCTTAGTCCCAAGGAATTTAGATGGGAGATCTTCTAACTGTACTGCAATCTACAAATAAGAATCTGACTGTATCTTCAACTCCTGCTCATGCCTAACTAACAAGATGTGGCCCCAGCACTCCTAGCTAGAAATCAGTGCTAGTTTATAAAACTTTATAATCAATAGTACATGCGTGTAATGTCAGCCATATTACTCACTTGTGTTCCATTGGCTGCAAACTGGTGTCCATTGTAGACAGTATGTTATGGGAACTAATACAAAAAATATATACAATAATAATAATGAATTTACCTCTTGCTTAAGGTGGTTTCAGAAGTTCACATTATGCCTATGCTACTAGATAAAGTTACACCTAGTACAGGAGTAAAACTATAAGTAACCTAAAAAATTTTGAAAGCATAATGACAAGCCATTACAGTTCACCAATTGCAGTTATCAGTTCAATATCCTGTAAAATAGTCATGTAATAATAATCACTGATATACCTTAAATAATACCTATCTTGTGTTGTATCAAAATGCAGAGAAACATACTTTTCTTTTACTTATAATAAAGTTCTTTCCATTTGCTCAGTGAAGTGAAAGAAACCTTCCTGCACAGACATGTGAAATGAAAAAATATACATTCTAAAGGTTATCTAAATGTTCACAGACCATCTTTCATTTGATAACTTCATCATAGGAATGTAACATTCTTTGAGCAGACCTTAGAGGGAAAGTATTGCATGTAACGTACCTCGACTCCCCAATCAAAATGGTCCTCAACTGACAAAACGTCATTTCTCGATGAAACACACTAGCGTATTGATATCTTAATGTAGTGAAACAAAGATCTTGAGAGTTAGCAATAAAATCTACGTTCATTTTTGAAACTAAGCATTCACTATAAGAACAACACTGAGCTTACCAGTTAATGAGAAAAAAGAAATACCATATTCAATTCTTCTTACCTACTTTTGTATCACACATCCTCCCTTAAGTACTGGGCATAACATTCCTTTATGTGATATACTAATACTGTCCCAACCACAAGCAACTGTTTCTGATGTGAGATAACTAGACCAACAAAAGAGATTTTTAAACATTCAGAAGTATATTACATTAACTCCAAAAACAGTGCAATGATAATCTCTTTTGCATAATTCTTTGCTTACACCATCCTATTACATATATAAAAAGAAACCTGAATAAACTGCAAGAAGTTTTCTCTATTGACAAACAATAAAAACAAAAACAATTACAAAATAACACAGAAAGAATATGCATGAATAGAAAAACTATTGGTACAACTAAGATGTTAAGGACCTACCAGATATGAATCTTTCTGAAGCAACACCTCTTGAATTTCAGACACCAACAGATATCTGAGTGAAGAATCTCCACATTGATAGAGCCCAGCCTGTCGATGCAATGCAGGGAGCAGAACATCCTCCAGTTTACCCATAAGTGGCTGAACAGATGCCAGCTCTTTTCGTGAAAGGCAATCACTCTGAGGAAGGTTGCAATTGCTGAAGATCAGTTTGATGGAACAGTAAACAGCAATGAAATAATCATTTCAAGTATGGTAAAACAATTGGCACTTGCATTTCCTAATGTTCTGCCACAAGTTAAAGAAAAAAATAATTGTCAAAAAATCTGTATTCCATGATATTTGTCTCTGCCAAGTACATATGTTACATATTTGAACTTCCTATCATTTAATAATCCTGAGTTTGAGCATGTGCAAAAATCTATTTTTCCAAACAAATCCAAATTCTGCAAGTACTTGCCCCTAAACCTAAACATTTCATCAAATCAACAGGGTGTCCCTATGGTATAAGTATAAAGTATCAGATAAAAGAATGTACCCACAGAGAGAGAAAAACAGATGCAGATATGACAAAACAATGTCCCACTACATGTAAACTATTTCAATTCAGTACCTGTTTTCATCTTCCTTAACAATGTCCTCATGATCTAATAAACTATGTATAGATAATCTGCTTTGTTTGAACTTATCCTATCATTCCATAACCTTTCTCAATTCCACTGCCATGAACATGAGGTGAATCGGATGCACAAGAACAAAGTTAAGAAAATGATCAAACAAATAAAGATAACAAAAGTTACCAGGGACAAGAGTACTTGAATTAAAGAGGTATACCTTTTGAGATGAATGAAAGGGTGGTGACTGAGGGTGATGGCATGCACAGCACAACTTCTGACTGATAAATAAATGTCAGAAGAGGAGGGAGAAAGGAGAAGGGGGAGACAAAGGAGGAGATGGAAGGGTAGACTGAAAGAAACTTTACAAAATCAATACCCGAACATTCAGGAGGGTAAAATGCACACGTGGGATGGAAAGAAATGAATCAACATCATATATGGAGAATGCCATGCTGTCAATGGGATGAATCAGAGAATGTGAAGTGGTCAATGTAAACAATGGAATATTCTGTGGGGTTTGCCTTTGGATGCCAGGCTCTGATTTTGATGCACTACACATGACAGCTGTAAGTGTGGATATGCACAAATAAAACCATTATTCAGCAGCTCCTAAAACTACTTTGCTAAGAAAAAAAAAATAAAAGCAACTGTGTTTCGAAACACTCAAAATCAAAATGTAAATGACGTACTGTACACAAAGTTGTCATAATGAAACCAAATTTGCCAAATTCATATATATATTCTTAAAAGTGTACAGGACTTCCAGAAATATCACACCTTTAAAAGGTTATTAATTTTTATAAGCAACTGAGCTGATAAAAAAAAAAATATTGTGAATCATTTGCTATTCCGATCTGAGAACAACTGACTCACTTCCCAGGCCCTCTCATCCCCAACAGACTGCATACATGCCCCTCCTCCAAAACTCTTGCATATTCTTAAGATCTCTTACAAAGCTTCACTGTCAACCCTATTGTATGCCTTGTCCAGATCCATAAATGCTACATACAGATCTATCTGTTTATCTAAGTATTTCTCACGTACATTCTTTAAAGCAAACACTTGATCCACGCATCCTCTACCACTTCTAAAACCACACTGCTCCTCCCCAATCTGATGTTCTGTACA
>JAYMFT010358438.1:0-22857 GCA_038088735.1 Panulirus argus
TTCCTCAGCCACTCTCCTCACTTCACTTGCTCTCACCTTTTGCCATTCTACACTCACTCTCTCCTGATATTTCTTCATGAAAGTCTCCTTTCGATGATCACTCACTCCTACCACTCTCTTCTCCTCGATATTCTCTCTTCTTTTTTGAGAGCCTCTACAAATCTTCACCTTCGTCTCCACAAGGTAGTGATAAGACATCCTACTAGCTGCCCCCCTCAGCACATTAACATCCAGAAGTCTCTCTTTTACCTAGTCTATCTATTAACACATAATCCAATATTGCCCGTTGACCATCTCTTTTACTCACATATGCATACTTGTGAATATCCGTTTTTAAACCAGGTATTCCCAATCACTAGTCTTTTTTCAGCACATAAATCCACGAGCTCTTCACTATTTCCATTGACAACACTGAATACCCTGTGTGCACCAATTATACCCTCAACTACCACATTACTCACCTTCGCATTTCAATCATCCATCACTATTACCCGGTCTCGTGCACCAAAACTGCTGACACACTCACTCAGCTACTCCCAAAACACTTGCCTCTCAAGATCTTTCATCTCATTACCAGGTGCATAAGCACTAATGATCACTCATCTCTCACCATCCACTTTTAGTTTTACCCACATCAATCTGGAATTTACTACCTTACACGCTATCACACACTCCCGCAACTCCTGCTTCAGGAGTAGTACTGCTCTTTCCTTAGGTCTTGTCCTCTCACCAACCCTTGGCTTTACTCGTAAGATTTCCAAACCATTATTCGTTTCACTCAGAGTTAGAACATCAAGGTTTCTTTCCTCAAACATACTACCTATCTCTCTTCTCTTCCTATCTTGGTTACATCCACACACATTTAAACACTCCAGGCGAGGACTTCGAGAAGGATGATCACTCCCTGCATGGCTTTCTCTAACGTTCCGTCTTTTAGAAATTGAAATATATGTATGTGTGGTTCCAGGTGAAGGTCAGAGGAAATAACATTAGATTGAATAAATGTTTTCTATAAAGGATGTAAAGAAGTACTTTCTAGTGTACGAGTAGTGGATGAATGAAATAAGCTGATGAGGATTTCATAAATGGAGACAACATAGAGAAGTTGAAAAGGCTGTACGACAGTGAAGAATATTCAAGAAATGGGGCCACACAAGTGTAAAACTCGCTCCCCATATTGTACAAATAGGTGTTTCAATTATGTGTATACATACACATACACATATAGCCAAAGAGACAGAGACAGACAGATAGACTGACAGATTTTCAGTTCCTGAAAACAGGTGACATGTCAAACGTACTTGCTATGGCTGTGAACAACCGAAAATTTAACATCTTTTCTCCAGAGCTTTTCTAGATGTTTATCTTTTCAATTCTCATCACTTCTTCGACAGAATATCGTCATTACCACCTTTACTGTGTATTTGCACATGTATTTATCATGGTTCATCTTGTGACAGCTGCTCCAAGCTGGCGTGTTCGCGCCAGCTTCGGTAGATTTCATGGTAGTGCTTGGTACTGCTCTCCTTTCACCATTATGAAAAAAAAATCTAACAATAAGAAGTTTCGTAAGAGATCATTCGACGGCCTGAGTAAATGCTCTGTACTCTGCACTTATACACTTAATGTGGAGGAGCAGACCAGCTCTTACCCACCTTGCTAATTGGTGCTAGTGGGAGAGGGCAGTTTTGTCTGTTCCACTATCATTCAGTGTGCTACTGGAGAGACTAGCGTTTTCTCGTGTAACTTGTACGCTCTGTTGTTATAACCTCACGCTGAATGCCTTTTCTCCTCATTATCATCAGCAAAGTACCGCCAGATGACGAATTCACGTAACAAAGAAACCAGTTTAATACACGCATGTTGTTGCAGGAAGGAACAAGTGTAGCAGACACTGGCAGAGATTCGTGGAGAACTAGTAGTCAGTCCTCATGCTAGAATAAGACTAGACCTATGCTGCCTTGCTTCTCGCCGTTGCTCACTAGCGGACACACAATACGGTCTTTTAAGATTAACACGTCCGAAGTGTTCGAAGTGCAGTTGAATTTTCTTTACGCAAAAAGACATGCGTAACCATATCACTGTCGAAGTTGGCGGGAAAAACGGCGACAGAAAAGGAGAGTCCCACAGTCTGTCTGTGGAGGGAAGAAGGCAATCATAAGATTAGTCAACCTTGGAGTTGATAACATACACACATTATCTGTGGGACGTGTGCTGGCCTGTCGGGTGCTGCTTGGAAGAAAGGGCGAGAAACGAGTCCCCTTTCGAGAGCAGAAGCTAGAACAACATCTGCTGCGAAGAGAAGGGACTTGGCATTGGAAAGTGAGAGAGATCTGGTAAAGGCAAGCAGTTTTTGAGTGAGGTCTGTTAAGAAGGAAAGTGGGGGAAGGCTCCACCCTCTTCCCCCACCCTACCCCCCGCTCCAGGTGTGTGAGCAGTACTCCAAGCACGGGTCGCTGCCCCTGAGATAATGTTCTGAAGAAAAAGACGCTCAAAAACTGAACAGAAGTCTCAGGTTATCGCGAAGACTTAGTTATTTAAGTGATACAGAGTTCTTAAGAACCGAAATATAAAGCAAAAGGGAATTTAGAGAAATAAATATAAAAGAAAGCGATCTGTAGGCACTGAATTTTACCGAAGGATGTCTTGTCTCTCCCACTGAAAAGTACTGACCGGGACAGAAATAAGAACAGTCAAAGTGGGGCGAGAAATAGAATGTGATGGTGAGGATGGTCAGTATCTACAGGAGGTGCAAGAGTTCAAAGGTGAACCATCAATACAGAACTGAATAATAGGATCATTGGTCGAACGATTGCTGAGAGAGAATGGACCAGAAAACAGCAGCAACATGTGGACCACTTCTGTTGTTAAGATTGGATATCGATCCATCAAATATTGCAGGAATGACCCGATCTGAAAGGAATTTTGGTAATTAGTCTTCAGAGCACTGAAGGCAATTGGAAAGACAGGAATTTAAGAAGCAGACAGATTTCTGACAGTCTATTTCTTTTTTCAAATGACAAATGAACCCCATATGTCCTTGAGAAATAAGGACAAGAAGTAGAGTAGAGAGGAAAGAATCCCATCATTACATCTCGAGTTGTGGAAGCAGTTCTGGTCATCAGGGAGAAAAGTGAGCCACAAACAGTGCTTTGTAGAAGGAATGAAGATAGATCCCAAAACAGTGAGTCAAAACTCTACGGTGATGGAAGGTTGACAGTGGTCTCCTCTCTACGGAATGAGCTGAGCCAATACATCTCCAGCAGGAATGAGAGTCCAGAAGCGAAACAGAAGAGCAAGCACAGGTGAAAGCAAAAAAGATACGCTCGAGATAATGTAGAGGAATGCCACCTTCTCCGCATGCTTTACCTAACTCTAAACATTGATTTTGATTTTTGCCGCAATTGCGGCTAGTTTATTGCTCACTCCTCCCCGTCCTGTGGGCGGTGGCGCAAAAGAGGATACAGAGTGCACCAAAGGTTCAGGGACTGGTGGGCCTCAGTGATCGCAATACATTATAGGTTATATAGTGAGAAAAGTGTTGACATGGTTTGGGCAACACAATGAATGATTTGGCAAATTACATAACAAGTGAAGTTTCAACAGCTGAACAACAATGTCGGGATTACGCATCAAGATAAATAAGAAAAGACTTATCTAAAATTAACAAAGTTATGATACTTGACAAGTATCGGAGGTAGAGCATTGTTATGGATGAAATGTTTGCACAGATCTTGAAATGTTTGGTAAGAATCATCTCTGAACTCACTGATTATACATCAGTCAAACAAATAATGTTCCCGGGTGTGGAAATTGCTTTGTTAGCAAAGTTAACGTTTGGTCTGTTCCCCATCAACTAAAAGAGAGGAGTGCTTTTGGCCCTTGCGATAATGTGACAGAGGAAGGAGTCATAGGGTGAGTAAGAGGTATCAGACCTTAAAAAAGTAACGCAGCAAACGTCCAAAGAATAATTAAAGAGAGAAAAATAGAGGCGAAGAGGGTGGATTTTACAGTAGTTGGTTACTGTAAGGTTATGAGGTAAGCTACTGAATCCGTGATGATGATAAAGATCCATCCAGGAGACTTGTGCTGGATATCATTGCTGATGTTGTGGTTTACTGTGGCGGGACCCCGGGATGATGAACCACCGCAGGGCCCGTTGCTGCTCCCCGGCCTTTGTCACCCACCGCGCCTCAATATGCAGAATTTGTATGTGTTGGAATAGCGCCAGTCCGCCTACAGTGATGCAAGCCCACTCCTCACGCAGCCTCTGGAATCATATGAGAAGAACGACGCAATGACCTAAGGCACTCGAGGCACACGAAATGATTTGGAACAACAACACTTGACTTACTAAGCAGCATTGGCTTTAGCGATGATGAACACAGCAGCAGATACTTGAACGTTATGGAAGGTTGTGTGTCCACCTCTGCTGGGGTGGACAACAGGATGTTTCTGTTAGTATTGCTATGAACTGAGGTTTTGTGATGCACTGTAGAAGTATCTAGATTACTGTTAGTCCAGGCGTGGCTCCAGCCGACACAACTACCACACAAATCTCCCGACGATCACTACCATATAGTCTCCTCACCACCACTACCTTCATTCAGTCTCCCCTCCATCACTGCTGCATAGTCTCCCCACCACCACCGCTACAGTTTACTCATCACCACTACCACGGCCTCCTCGTCTGCCCAAACCATCACACCACAACGCTGTCACAGTGACCCTTTCTATGGTTCTTCACTCTCTCATCATTCCAGCAAATTTACCTGACTTTCCAATCCTGAGACCCCTCAGAACTCACCCACTTCCCCTTCCTTCTAGCGCCCCGCGTCACTGCCGTCATCTGTATCCAAACTCCTCAAGAAACTTAGCCACAGTCGAATCAACCAAGACCTTCCGCTTATGCCTATCCAGTACGGCTTCGAACCCAAACACTCCAATACCACAACCCTATTTTGGAAGGCTTCGACCGTTCAGAGCCTCCTCTCCCGGACATTACTAGTGGCAGTAAACATCAACAAAGAATTCGACACCGCATCCCAGTACATCCTCACACAAAAGATGTTCAACACCAACAACATCCTTAAAAAGTAAGAAAGAAGGAAAAGTTGGCCAACTTTATTGCCTGCCGCCAAGCCGTATTTCATGAAGACTTCACCTCTAAATCTTTGGAAACTGAAATTTCTCAGGAGAGCAGTTCCTATTTCGGTCTTCTTTAATCTCTTCTATGACGCCCTTCCAACCGCCGCGAACCTCAGTGTGAAAGTCTTCTCATATGTAGCTGAACTTACACAATGCACACAACACACTATCACTGCACGAGCAGCAATAAACACGCAGCCTTACATCGCGTAGTTACAACACTGGCATGCTTCAAACAGAGAGTCTGCATTCCCACAGAAATCCATCGTCACCCTCTGAACATGTGACAAACTTGGGCCAAACTTGCACCCTCCCAGTAAATTGATTTATCAACTGTTTCCACTCAGTAAACTAGATATCGCGTACAGCATGAATGTCATATAATCCTCACATCACAAACATCAGTACAGTAATCAAAGTAAACGTCTTCAGATTGCTTACTGGAATCAGTCTCGGAGGAGAAAAAGAATTCCTCAACATCTTTTACAAACAATTTTTCCGCTTCGCCCTAAACTACGCCATGCCTGATTAATTATCCACCCTCTCAGAACCAAATCTAACAAAGCTAGAAACCTCACACAGCAGAGCATTCAGAACAGTCACCGTTTGCCTAGCAACTACAAAGATTCAGCATCTAATACAGTCCCACTTCATCATACTCAGTACCCAGTTTTACGCAACAGCACTTACCCACCACCCCCTCCATTCCAATCTATTTCAAAACCATTCACCAACTTCAGTAAGAATATAGAGCTATCCTTCCCTTATACTTCAACAATGTATACTGAGAGGTCCTCCGATATGCACATTAACCAACCACATTTACACTGTAATGACTCGACAGACACTAAATCTCTCTCTCGACCCCATCAGCCAAATAAGAGTCATGGTTCCTCGTCTGCACTCGAGGCCCCCATGAGACAGGCGTTAAGTCACCTGACTCTCCCGCCACTTTAACGGAGTCACTTGATTACCATCACTTGCAGAGTCACCTGACATTACCAACATTCTACTGGTCAGCTAACTCTTCCATCACTCAGAGTCACCTTTCATCTTTCTGGTAGTCACCTGACCTTCCCATCATTCTGGAAGTGGCTTGATTTCCTAATCATGTTATCAGATTTAACTAACCCTTCCGTCACTGGTAGAGTCACCTGACTCTCCCACCTCTGTTGTGGAGTCAGCCGACTCTTCCATCAATGGTGTGGATCCACCCGACCCTCTCATCACTAGTGTGGAGTCACCTAACTCTCCCATCATTGGTGTGGAGTCACCTGACTCTCCCATCACTGGTGTGGAGTCACCTGACTCTCCGATCACTGGTGTGGAGTCACCTGACTCTCCCATCACTGGTGTGGAGTCACCTGACTCTCCCATCACTGGTGTGGAGTCACCCGACTCTCCCATCACAGGTATGGAGTCACCCGACCCTCCCATCACCACACCTCCACAGATCTCCCCACAGGTTGATCCTCCTCTGCCACAGCACTTGGCCTCTACACACGCCAACTCCCCTCCCGCTGCCTCGGCAAACATGGCGTCCTTGGGGGCCGCCGCCCACGGGATGGGCAGGAGTGCACAATAAATTCCCCGTTTTTTTTTTTTCTTTTGCAGCAAGAATTAGAAAAAAGAAGATTAATCCGCGGACTATCAGCGTCACCACGCTGGCCTGGATCCTGAATGTATTGTCCCCTCAACGGGTTCGCTGGCTATTTACACCAGATCATGATATAGAAAACGTCACATCGAAAGTGTTGCCAAAATCTTATATAATGGTCTATACAAAATATATATGTAACGGGAAGATATCATGAGTAACTGACACATAGCGAGTAAGAGAAGTTCACGAAGAAAATTCTTTAATGGAGAAGTGCAACAGTAAATGGAAGAGTGAAAAGTATATATAACACTGAATGGCAATTTTGCCAGTAGATGTTTCCAGCAGCTTCAGAGAATGCTTTTATCTTGATGGATTTTGCTTTACGCCAAGAAGAAAACCAACTGTTATCCCTACAAAACGTCTCTATTACTATATTTCCCTCCGCCAAGTGGACCAGTTAAATAACAATTAGGGTGTGTAGACCAGTGAATTCAAATTAAATGTGGAGAGTGTTGCCAAGATCTGTAAAGTAAGAAAACGAGTATTTCTTCATGGTGTGGCTAGACAGTCTACTTATTGTTCATCTTAGATAACCGGGGGAACAGCTCAAGACCTTTACAAGTGCACAAACCAGGTAAACCAAGGCATGAAAATCTAAATCATGCCATCAGTCCAGGCTAGGCTGTGCCTGTTATCATACATCTACAGCCATACTAGGAAAAATCATTTGTTGTTTCTTATTTGATTTCCAATTTAGATAAGGATTCATACAGAAGAGGGTACCATGAGCGATCAACTGTGGTAAAGTCCAAAGGAAGGAGTATGGAGGAAGAAATAGAGTTGACAGGAACCACAACGGCTGTAGAAATCAATAGACGCCGATGAAACAGAAAATCAGTTGTGGTTAGCACACCTGAAGGAGGAGATTAAATAAGAAATCAGATCAAGGAATCTGAAAAGTGTCATCAGATGGGAGGCGATACTAGCATGCAACTGAAGCCTCCGTTGAGGGGATTCAGCAGAAATATGATAAGGGGAAAGAAGAGGCAATGATTGAAAAGGAAAAAGAGTTAGAAGAGTCTTTACTGGATCTCTTAGAGACGGTTCAAGAAAAGAAAATGACCGTAATACAAGGCACAAAGACCATTGGTGGTCGTGGGCCGCGAAGGGGAGGGAAGAAGGAGCAGTTCTGGGACTGTTGAATAGACCCACAGCATGAAGACTGATGCGGTGAAAGAGAAGCCTTAGGGGAAATGAAACAGGGACATAAGGAATCAGGTAAGGGATTCAGAGGGAAGATATAGTAATGTAAGGATATGTGAGGAAGAGAATGACAATTTAAAAAGGGTTTTCACAGTGAAAGACATTACAGCCCCATCACAGTTGGATTGGATATTGAGGATGTATTAGAAAGCAATGACGTATTTAGAGAAGACGTATACAAAAACTAAAGGGTCACGACCCATGTAACGCTCATGGCCATGATGATATTTCTTCGTATGTACTAAAGATTTTTGCATATTCACTTGACAGATCATCTGAGATGCTGTTTCAGATTTCGCTATGCAAAGTTGGAGCGCTAAGGAAATGTGGTCCTGTAAGGTGCTGGAAAAGATAATTAGAAAGCAATTGGACAACTTCCCACAGAGGAGAAACTACCTAAGTGAGAGACAGCACGGCTTCAAGGAAAGAGAGCCATGCGTGACGAACCTTTTGCATTTCTACGAGAGGGTAAGCTCTCGTTTAGACAATAGATAATTCACTTTCTACCCATTTATTTATCTATTTAGATGATGTACACCTGGACCAGGAGGCAACGGTTACCGTGCTGTTGTCGTCTGGAGTGGGTATGGTTCCTTACTTGTCGAGGAGAGTGGATGGCACGGTTCCTGCTGGCCGAGGAGTGTGAAGTCCCCACATCAGCACCTACTCCGGCAGAGCGGTCAACATGGCCTGGAAATCGCTATCTCAAGAGCCTCTTGCCTGTGTCAACATACGCGGCCTAACACCTGCCGCTCGTAAATTTATACACTAAAGTCGACGGCAGTTCATGAGAAATTTCCTCTCCAGCTCTACGGAAATATATGACCGTTGTTTGGGCCATAGATATGACTGTAGCTGGAATTTCCTGATAAAACACTCTCTCAGGTACCTCTTTAGGTGGTTATGAAGAGATCTCAGAGGGAGAGTAAACTACCACTGACGGTGGCGTGGTCAGTGGAAACGTCAACTCATCAATGAATCTGAATTGATTTGAACAGACGTTCTAAAGAACAGTCACAAAGCAAAATCATGAATGAAGCAAGTAACCTCAAATTCAGAATGAAAGACCTACATTCTTTGGTCTCTAAGTTCCCTGCCAACTTTACAATCACCTATACTCACCTATTATCTGCCTTGTTACCTTCATTAACCTTTTCATTTATCAAGAGAAGCATAAACGTCCCACACGGTGCAGGGAGGAGAGGCGACCCTGTTCCAGCTCGGCCACCGTCAACTCCTTTGGTCAGGTCGACCTGATGCGATGGCGAGCAGCCTTCGCCTGGCGAGTGTAGATGGTTAAAATGAACTCCTGATTAGCCGCCGGCGGTGACTCTTGCGGCTTTATTACCTGATACGCTCATTAGGAAGTCAGATTATCTCATGGACTCATAATATGACCAATTTCCAGAAAATAATGAATGTTAAGTCCACAGTGAGGTAAGCACAGAGGTTATAGTCAATTGGTTCCACGTTCTCGAGACCTGAGCAAGGTGTCGACGACAGTGACCTTTGTGGAGGTAGTTATCAAGGGTCGTTATCGAGGAGCTTGTCCGGCCTGGACTGGCCTGGCTCTGGTGCTGGCGGCCTGCCAGCTCCAGAGCCTATAACGGAGCTCGTCCATCCGCCCAGCCAGCCGCTCTTCCCGTCCGCCGCCCCCAACACCACGAGACGTGAAGCTTCCCTTGCCTCTCACTGACTGTCTAAGATTCCATGAGGATGACGGTACGATCTTTGAGCACGAAGGTACGACCCTTGAGTACTGCGGTACGATTCTAGGGTATGATGCCTCCGACGTGCTAAAGAAGCTTGAGTTTCCGCTCCTGCGTCACCTTAATTCGTCCCATCATGGAAGCGCTAAAGGAAGTGTCTATCAACCCTCGGTAAGTAAGTCAGCGTAGATGCTTGAGGGAAGAAGGTCGAGGAGCGAGTGTAGCGGCCAGGTGGAGGCACAGTTATGATGGGGAGGCGGGCAACTGCCGGCCCACTTGACCTCCTGAAGGCTGACCACTACCATGACTCCTCCCATCCTCCGCTTTCCCCACGCCACCCCCTGCCATCCCTTGGCCACCTCCACTGCCCACAAGCCTCCCCCACTCTCTCCGGGTCACCTCCAATGTCCTCACTCCAAACTCAGCCCTCCACACATCACCTACAATGTCCCTACACCATCTACACTGTCCTCACATGACTTCCACTTCCCACACACCACATACGCGTGCTCCACTTCACCTCCACTCTCCCTAGACCACCTCCACACTACCCATACGACACCTTCTACTTTGCTATCCTCTTTCTACCGCAACTGCGATTGTAGAAAACCTCGTCATGCACCGTTACGTTTCCTGTTATGTGTTCTTCCCATATACACCACCTCCACTGTCCTAACATCACATCCACTGTCACCACGCCACCGTCACTGTCCATATGTCACCTTCACTGTCCCCAGGTCACTCTTACTACCCACACACACCACCTCCAAAAAGCCAGCATCAACTTCACTGTCACTAGGTCACCTTCACTGTCTCCAGATCACCTTCAGTGTCTCCTGACCACCTTTATTGTCTCCAGGAAATAACCATTATCCCCACGCCACCTTCACTATCCCAGATCACCTTCACCGTCTTTAGATCACCTTTACTTTCCCCAAGTCACTTTCACTGCCCCTTGGGTACCTTAACTGTGCCCAGGCTATCTTCACTGTCTCCAAGTCACCTTAGCTCTCTTCGCGCTACCTCCCTGTCCCCAGGTCACCTTCACTGCCGCCCCCGCGCTGCTTCCGCTGTCCCAAGATCACTGCCACATTTCCCATATCACTTCCACTGTCTCCCACACCTCCACTGTTCCCACGCCATCTTCATTCTCACCACACTACTGTCACTATCCACATGCCACCTTCACTATCCTCAGGTCACTTCGTCACTTCAATTATTCCCACACCATCGTCACTGTCCGCATGCCATCTTCACTATCGTCAGGTTACTTCATCTCTTCCACTGCTCTCACACCACCTCCACTGTCCCCACCACCTTCACTGTCCCCACACTATTTCCACTGTCCCCACACTGTCTCCACTGTCCCCATACTGCCTACACTATTCCCAAGTCACGTCCACTCTTCCAGCAAGATCTATTTCCATCTTTCCCACACTACGTGTCCTGTCCTCCGGTCTCTTCCACTGTTCTCAATCCACTTCTAGTGTCCCCATCTCAGCTCCACCGTCCCCACACTACCGCTAATGTCCACACTTATACACCGAGAAATCTGTAAGACTCCGCTCGGATGAAGTGGTCTGGATCACACCCAGCATTGGAAGACTAATGGAGCAAGAAGACCGAGTCTTCTACCACAGAAAACGTTAACATTACAGAGGGCCTTCTGTAACACAGTCACTCACGAAATACGTTCTACGAGGAAATCCTAATTCCTCTACCAATCTACAACACCTGAAACACTGAGCCGAGCGGTCAGCGTACCGAGCTACCACGCATATGGTATGAGGTTCGAGTCCTCGCTTGTTGAAGGGGAATTATGTGTTCTATGAAAGTGCGCGTTCTTATGGACCGACATGGCACGGGTAAAACATGCCCCAGTCAAGGCCTTCTCAAGTGAAAGAAGAAAGTAAAAGGAAAAGAAAGTAGAACTCAACCACTCTGCTCCACCAATAAGTACTTTCCTCTGTCAACCGAAACCCTCCACTTCATACATCTCCCTAGGGCTGAAGTTCACAAAATGCCAGCACTTCAGTTGCCAGATCATTCTGTGTGAGCTCTTTATGCAATTAGGCTGACACTGGAAGCAGTAAGTTACACAGACTTTCATCAGTTTGGTAATAGCCTGAAGACCCCCCTCTCCTCAGCCACCTACTGCCGCGGCAGTTTTTCAAACGCTCTTCATCGGAACCAGTGAGGCTTTCATTTTCCTTGACCACCAAACACCTCGCTTTGGTCAACCGTACTTCAGCCTTCAATCAGGCCATCAAAGCTTGGAGAATGAGGAAGCCAAATTACATAGCTCGAAGCCTTCCTCAGCAACTGGCACCAAAATGTACGCTTCCGAAGGGCCACGGCACCTCCACCTTCCAGTCCCTCGCCTGTGGTGTCTCACAGGACATAGAGATGGGGACCTCATGCATCCTCATCCACCTGCTCCTGGGGGTCTGGACCAGCATGCCAGGGACGGCCAAGCTCTCGGGTGCTAGACCAGTCAAATGAAGGTCAGCCTCACGGCGCTAGACCACTCCAGGGACGGCCAACCTCCCGGGTGCAGGGAGCCGGACGTCATGTCCAGATGACGGTGTAGAGAGGAGGGGGGGAGCATCATCAACGCCCGGTGTGTCAGAGATGGACGATTAGCCGGAGGCTGTTTGGCACGCTGCCCTCGACTATCCTTGTCTGTCCGCCACCGTGCTCAACAAAGCTCGTCACACGCTCCGTTAACTGTAGCTCTCGCTCCTTTGCTCAAGACCCACAACAAAGTAGCCAGGAAATCTTAATGGCAGTGAGCGAGGGCTTTGAGGATGCGGCACTCCGGTAGGGAGCCCCTCGGACAGTAACGGGGGCGTCGTTAAGCGGGGTTGTATAGTCCCGTTAGCTTCCTGTGGTGGACACCCAATATGGGTATGAGGCTATGGCGGCAGGGGGGCTCGCTAGAGGCCTGCAGGGACTGGTAAAGGAGGCGGGTAACTGAGACTTACGGTAGAGTTGGGAAGTGTATGGTTACGGTGGAGGGTTAAAGGGGATATGTTGTTGAGTGGGTGGATATGTGGTTGGGCAGGATGATCTATGACAGGATAGACGGATAAGTAGCTAGATAGGTGGATAAGTAGCTGCGTAGATGAGTAAGATTTTGGGTACGGAACCTTGTGGTGAAGTATAAGGGAAGCTAGTACCGTCATCTGACACGCTTATTGTGATATACTAAACCATTCTACTAAGCATGGAGCACGTCACCTTCAACCGTAGTGTACACAGCACACGAGTCTGACTTCAGGAGATGGATAACATCAACTCAAACCCGCTGGACAGCCGACGGAAGATTTTTGTGTCCCTCACGTCAACTTGGTTTGTTAAATTGCTGAGAAAAAGAAATTGCCTCGTAGATACAAATAGGAGCCCATCGTAGTATGGAAGACACGTTCCACAGACCATTAACATAACACAAGAGGGAGATGGCGTGTATATGTTTGTGGTAGGTCGGGCAGATACTGGGAGGAACATCATTCTTGGAACTCAGAGAACTGTCGATGGTGAAGATTTGTGTAAAAGACCGATTAATGAAGAGAGTGAGTGTCGTACTATCAATTAAAATGTTTTATGATTAATGGACATTATATATGTTTGTCAGGCACAAAAATAAAAGATCATTTAATCAAGAGGGAGAAAGCCACTGAATGGTTACCCTATTTCGTTTCAACCATCGGCCCTGAAATGTCCGAGTGTGATACCTTGTCATGCGCGACGCCCTTGAAGAGACCCTCTCCAAGAAGGGCCCAGGGTCACGGCCTACCGTAGACGAGCGTAGAATGATGATGTGGGACGCTCCTTAGATGACGCTTGGGACGTCATGAAAGGATGGTGCGGGTGGGACTGAGGCCTGTCATAGGAGAATGGAACGGAGAAGGGAACCTACTTGTAAAGGGTCTCGTCGCTCTGACGGGGAGGAAGGAGTCCCGGTTTGGTGATCTGACGAAGGGCAGGTGGAAGGAAAGGTTAGTCTGAATGGAGGAGGGTAGGTGACGGTGTCGGAGTGCACTCCAAAGGGCCTTGTTTCTTGGTGGAGGTGCGGGTGGGAAAGATTTAAAGGAGAGTTATAGGTATGGGTGCAGCTCGCTAATGGAGGGTTTAGGTAGTGGTGCCATTGATAACAGGGGTCAGGATGTGTGTAGGTATTGCAGGATTGCTATGATAAGACAGATGGCGACCGACCAAGTAGGTGAGGTGTTATGGGTGGAGATGCCAGCAAGGGAAGTGATGTTGGAGGTAAAGACGAATAGGCAGTCATTGATTAGGACTGTTAGGGTGTAGATAAGGTGTCAACAAGCGAGTTAGTCGAGGGTAGTGCCACTAGCCGAGGTAGTAGGGAAGGCTGTGTATGTAGACGAAGTATCACACACTAAGGTTTTGGATCAATGTCAAGGGCAGGTATGCCACCGAGTGACGTGCCAGGGGGTCAAGATGAGCCTGTCGGCACTGGTGACGGGCAGGTGTCAAGGAACAGAAGGGGCAGGTCAGCCCACTCTCATCACACTGATTTTGATTTGTGCCTCTCATCCCGGCATATTCACAGTGCGCCCGATGCTCATCCTGCCGGCGGTAGCTCCTGAAGGGTTCTAACACACTTGGTGAGGCTCCTCACACACGCCAGGAACACTGGCCTAAATTGTTACAGTGTAATTTCAAAGATAAACTGCCGAAGGACCCTTAATGATAATCTAGAATAACCCACAGTAACCGAGAGTAAACTCCATAATAATCGAGGGAACATTTCTATAATAATTCAAAGTACTCGCTGCAATAATCTAAAATAATATTCTAGAGTAACCTCTACAGTAATCTAGGGAACTTATTATGATAATCTATGGAAGGTCCCTACAATAATCTAGAGTACCCTCGATTAATCTAGAGAATACCTGTACAATGAAATAGTACACCCTTCACAATAATCTAGAAAACCATAATCAATAATCTAGAGAACCTTCCACAATAACCGAGAAAACTCTGTAAAAGTCAGGGCTTTAGGTCATAAACCATGACACTACTGATGGAAATATTTACTTTTTACAGCATTGCTTAAAGTAGGAAATATTGTTTGCGTCCCTTTGGATAGATTGTTATACGAGAAAGAAAACTCTCTCTCTCTCTCTCTCTCTCTCTCTAAGTCGAGGAACGAGGAATTGTGCTATGTTGTTTGGGATATGATGACAGCAAACGTTCCTGCTGGTGGCGTGTGTCAACTTCTGAGTGCAGGTGTGACCCTGGAAATGCGTCGACTTGACTGTTTTTATATTCTGAACAGGAGGGAATGAACCTTCAGCTCACAGAAAAATGCTCAACTCCTTAAAACATGACTGCCTGATCCTTGAGCACGACTGTGCGACCCTTAGGTGTATGATGGAGTGACCTTAGACCTGATTAAAGGCCAGGCCAACATACCTAAGGGTCGTATCGTCGTTGATAAAGTCTGTTAATAGTTTAATGTTGTGGCAGGTTGGGTTAAATTGAAAATATCACAGGATCTATAAAGATGATATGTTAAATAAACATGTTATTATTGTTAACCTCTCTTGATAAGTGTTGGGCACACACACACACACACACACACAAGGTACATGGCCCTAAAGTCTCCTCATATGTGCACTTGGTATGTGTAGAGGCACTTGCTGTCACTCGCAGTATTGCTCTAAAGCTCACTAGGGTAAGAGGTGGTTCTAGAGACATAGAAGAGGGCGGATGCCGTGCTTGTATTAAAGAGGGATGATCGGAAAATGTTGCTGAACTTACCAGTCTCATTAGAAAGTGTGGTTTGCAAAATACTGGAAAGCAAATTATCATACAACAAATGAACTACTGTCTCTACATTTCCTTCACTTTTCCATTCTAACGATACGATAGCTGTCTCTTGGATGACTCTATTATTCCTTAACCCCCGATGCTCTCTCTAGACACAAGCAAGGCGTATTGACCTGATGGCATCTGTCCACGTGTACTGAAAGAGTGTGCCTCGGAACTTACAACTATGGTAGCTCGTCTGTTTAGTTCTGTTTAAAAGCCAAAACTTTTCCTTCTCCTTGGAAATATGCTTTGATATATCCCATCCCTAAGAAGAGTGACCGTTCTGACCCCTCTAACCATCGTCCTGTTGCTTTGGCATATACCATTTCCAATGTCTTTGAATCCTCCTCAACTCCCACATCCTTAGACATCTTAAATTTCACAATCTTCTCTCTGATCACCAGTATGGCTTCCGTAAAGCGAGATCCTCAGCTGATATTCTTTCCTATCTTACTAGTGTTTAGCCATCATCCCTAAAACATTCTGGGGAATCCTATGTAGTTGCCCTTGACATATCTACGGCTTTTGAAAGGGTGTGGTGTCGGTGTCTCACTTCTAAGCTCCCCTCTTTTGGTTTCCCTCCCTCACTTTGCTCTCTCATATCTAGCTTCCTCTCTGGCCGATCTATCTCCGTGGTTGTCCGTGAATCAGCCTCCCCACCCTTTCTCCATCGATAGCGGTGACCTTCAAGTTTCTGTCTTTGTCCTCTGCACTTTTTCTCCTTTTTATCGACGATTTTCTCTCTTCGACAAGTAACCAACGGCACTCATACGCTGATGACTCAACACTACATTCCTTCACATCCTTCAGTTCTTCTCTCACTCGATCTGCATCTCATCTGGACACAATTTTCTCAATAAACTCAGAGTTGGATAGGATTTTCAGTGGGGTACACAAAATCTTGTAAAACTTAATGCCTCCAAGACCCAAGACCCTCACAACTCTCGAGTCTCATTTGACGGTTCTGTAATTCCACTTCTTGACTCAGTGAACGTACTTGGTATTATTGCAACATCCACTCTTTCTTGGAAAACCCGCATTACGGAAATAGCTAAGTCTGCCTCCAAGAAATCTGTTTATATGTCAATTTTTTTCTTCTGAATAGTTGCTCCGTTTACACAAAGGACTGTTAAGTCCTTTGTAAGGAGTACTGCTGTCACATCTGGGGTGGTTCTAGATCTGCATCCTTCTTGACAGGGTTGGGTTGAAAGCGATCCGGCTTATGAATTGTCCCAGGCTGACTTCCATACTTGATCCCCCTGCCTTACGCCGCAATGTTGGTTCACTTTTTCTCTTCTATAGGTATTACTATGGATTTTGTCCCCTACAAATTGAAGCTTTGGAACTCATTACACTTTCATGTTTTTTCCCAATAGCTATGACCTGCCACATTTTAAAAGACAGGTCTTTCACGTCCCTTCAAAATTCTTAAATACTTTCTCTTGCCTCTTCTTTTTCTCTTTCATAATCATCTTTATACTTCAATCACGGCCTGGCCTTGGTGTGGACTTTTGTCCGTGTCTGAAGTCTCCAACATGAAAGATAAAAGAAAAGAAGAACTGGGAAACAATATGCTCTCAGGGAAAGAAGAAAATGCTTGGCGAATCCCTTAGACTTATATAGCAGGGTGAGTTCCATCAGAGATCACAGGCGTGATGTGTTCCTCGAGTGCCAGAGAGCTTTTAAAACTTGACCCTACATGATGTTGATAAAGAAACTAAAGCTACAGGCAGGCATACAGAGCAGACTCTTTCACTGGACAGATTATCTTAGTAGATGGGAACAAATGACGCAGTGGAGATGAGCATTGTTGAAATGGGTTGGTGCTGCAAGTGGCGTACCGCAGGGGTCGCTCTGTTGCCCATTGTTGTTCTTGCTCTATGTAAATGATTCGCGTGATGGACTGGACTCTTACCTAAACATATCTGTGGATGATGGCAAGACCGTGAGAGGAGTAAGGTATAACGACGAACATATCAGTTTACAGGAGAACCTGGACAGACTCCAAAGTTGGTCTGATAAAGGGATGACGGAATTCAGTCCGAGTACGTGCAAGTTAATGCAGATAAGACACAACGAGAAAAGGCCTTAGTTTTACCATAACCTAAAGGGAAGTGGAGGAAAAAACTTACGGATGGACACTGTACCTAAGCTACCACCAGAGCTGCACATCGAGAAAATTGCGAAAGAGCAAAATGTCTGCTGGTGAACAGCAGCATCGCATTCAAATACATTGATATGAAAACGTCTGCTAAAATATCTGTATGTATATATAACATGCCAAAACTGGATTATGCTGCTCAAGTCTGGTAACGGCACCTGATGAAACATGAAGATCTGATCGAGAAGGTTCAGAGAGGGGCAATCAAGACGGCACACGAAGTGGGAGAGCTGAGTTGAATGAGAAGTAGAGGACTATAAGACAGTCCGCCGTGGAGGACAGAAAATAGACAGGGAACGTGACAACAGCCCTCGAGTTTTTCTAAGTCAATTGACAAGTTGACAGTGTGAAGAAAGTCCTTCATGACTTGTAGTGCAGGAACTGCTAGATACTATGACAAGAAGCTGGTTGGAGAACGTATAAAGAAGTACTGATTTACTGTAAGGGTATTAGATAAATGCTCAGATTAGACAAGGCAAGGAGACGGTGATGCAGGCAGATTACAGAGGATTACATGGCTTCCCCATGGCACAGAAAGTTCAGGATATGAGGCCACACGAGGATAGAACTCCCTCTCCCTGCTAAACAAACAGGAAAGTAAATACACACATAGACAAGGGAACACCGAGGCCTCCGGCCTCATGAATATTCACTGTAGCTGTTTGGCTGGTCACACTCATCACCATGGTCACAGTCAGACGTGATCCATGGCTACATCCACCGTCATCATCATGGCTGTGGTCATAGATATAGTCAGGGTTGTGGTTAAAGATATAATCATCGAGGTAACAAAACATATCATTATGGTGGTATCATTAGATATCTTCACAACTGTTGTCACAGATATCATCATGATTGCAGTCACAGTCATCATGGTTGCAGTTACAGTCATCATGGCTACAGTTACAGTCAATACAGCCTAGCCTGCGTCTGACGTTCGCTATCTGTCTCCAGCTGAACTGGTTGCTCGCGTCAGTACCGAACTTCCCAAAGAACAATCCTATCTCGGATCTTTTGACTGATAAAGCTTATTATTCCTTGGGTGTTGTGTGGAGGATATCAGACACTGGTATCGACAGATGTCGAGGAGGAGAGGAAACACGTAACGCAAAATGTGAGATTTGGAGGAGAATGAGTGGATGGCTAGTTCACGGGGGGAGAGAGAGATAGAGAGAAAGAGAGAGAGAGAGGGGGGAAGGGGATGTGTAACCTCCAAGCTGTGAGAGCAAAGGGTAAGAGGTGGTGGCCATGAAGCTAGAGAAGAAGGGGAGGCAGGTGGTGACCCATGCTCGCCCAAGGAAGTGACTGAGACCCAGGTATTCACTACAGTGTGGAAGGTCCACTTCGGCAGGTGTGGGGCGCCTCACCAGGCACTGAGTGCACAAACTGCTCTCCGGGGAGAGTTGGAGGGGCATATATATCGGATGGATTAGGGAGTGGGATCACTTATGGATGAGGATGAATGTATAAGGGTGCTGAGGATGGTGCAGTCTGGTACACACGAGTATAACATGAATAGGAAAGGATAGGTATTCCTTATGTGATGGCTAGGGTGCTCTGTGTGTGTGTGTGTGTGTGTGTGTGTGATGGCGAGGATGCCACGTGCGAGGGATGGACAGAGTGCTCTGCGTATGACAACTCGTAGCTACATATGTCTGGCATGAGAAGGAAAGAACACGTGATTATGTACGTAATTTACAGCTATAGCTTGAAGGGAAGTGAGAGGTTAAGTATGCGTGAGATAAGTGGGAGAGGGTAGGAACGTCCTGTTCCCGAGGATTGAGATGGTTATGGACTATGGAGTACATTCGTTTGTGACTACACCAGTTGCACAGACGTATGGACTAGACCCGTTGCAGGGCAGGTCTGTGCCTTCACCACCAACCCGTGATAGTCTCCTCGTAAGTGTCTGGTTGGATGAGAGTCACTTACATCACCGACTTCCTCGCATGGGTCAAAGAAAGCAGAGCAAGACTACGTATATAACACAACCCAGAGAAAAATAAATGTCTTTCGCGACGGATGGGAATATTCTAAGCCCTTTGAAGACGACAATGCAGAACTTGGGCAAAAGGATACCGTCCTTGCGGTACGACCCTTGAGTGTGAAGGCCTGACTCTCGGCTTGTCCTTTAAAGATCAGATCAAAGGTTAAGCCCATGTGGTCAGCAGAATAACATTAATTGGTTTGTAAAGAGGTATGTCTACTTAAACCTGGGCTGAACATCCGTAGTGGTTGACTGATTAACATGTCACTAGTGTTTGCTAATAACCACCAGGAAAAATGAAGCAAGATAAGCCCCAGCACATTGTGACCATGTATCAGTCACACGAAAGGGCACTTGGGACTTATCGTGTTTCCTGTTCCCTCTTGGTTATCAGCAAATACTAGATCTCGTATATAACTGTGACCTGCAGCAACATCTCAGTTGTGCGTTGGGCAGCAACGGGTCGTCTGATTTCGTACATAGCGCCATAACAGAAATAAATTATGGAAATCAGTAAGAGCATACCTGTGTACCTGGCGCTATATTGATGAGTTATTGTTTCAGCCTGATGAATCTGAGGTGGCACGTGTTGATATGGCAGAGTTAGTGGCAGAGGTGGTACCAGTGGCAGCTGTTGTTATGGCAAGGGTAGTTGTAGTGGTGGTACTAGTGGCAGCTGTTGTTATGGTAGGGGTAGTGGTAGTGGTGGTACTAGTAGCAGCTGTTGCTATGGCAGGGGTAGTGGTAGTGGTGGTGCTAGTAGCAAATGTTGTTACGACAAGGGTAGTTGTGGTAGTAGTGGCAGCTGTTGTTATGGGAGGGTTAGTGGCAGTGGTGGTACTAGCGGCAGCTGTTGTTCCACCAGGAAGGGATCACAGAGCATCACACTATTACCTGGCTTTGGATCCTCAACTAACTGAGTTCCATTGTCTCTTTTTCTACTGCGTCGTTGCAATAACTGAGTTCCATTGTCTCTTTTTCTACTGCGTCGTTTGCACCGTTTATATCGGTGACTGTGTTGACAAACCCTTCCGGAGCGATGCTTCATGGCAGGGTAACTGTCTCATGCCAAAGAGCAATTTCATCCAGCTGACAGCATTGTCCCAACAACCTCGGTGCGCGTGTCAGTTTATATTGTTGGATGTACCGGGGAATGTGGGAGGCACAGCCGGGGAGGGACATTAACAATCCTCACCATTGCAACATCAGTCAATAAACGCCTTTGTTTTTCTTCTTTTTTTTTCCGTCATCTTGAAAATAGCGTTGTGATCATGACGTGGTAAATAACAAGACTTTGAGAAGCTGTTCGGAACCTACGACAGTGACACGTGCTTGTGTATGTTAGCTGGGAATGGGGCCTCACATAACGCCACGCGTACGTGCTCGGCGATATTTGAGCGCAAGAAAACGTGGACTAGTAATGAGGCAGCTTCTCTGACCTATATCAGCTCTAAAACCACCGGCAGATCGGCTAGGGAAAATGATTTGGTAGGCCGCAAGGCGCGCACCTCCATCCTGTGTCCCCCAGTGTGGTAAAGGCAAGACATTGTGTTGGCGGTTAAGGTGTGGAGTCTCCGGTAACAGGGACGAACGTCACAAGCTCCCGTGCAGCACCTGCCGTGTAGTCCTGGCCACGAGAGAGGTGCACTCTGGGAGCGTGGGTGTGGCTGGGGGCGGCCTCGAGGACGACCTGTTGTCACAGGTGAAGATCAGGTGGAGCTGGCTGTGGGGGCGGCCACAGCCCTCTTGTGTACCTGAGGGAGGCTCTGACCTGCCACATGTGGTGTCTGGCTGTACCTTCTGGTAGCCCCCACCCACTCCACCTGGTCTCTGGCTGTACCTGCTTAGTTGCCCGCATCTACCCCACCTGGTCTTTCGCTGTACCTGCTGGTAGCCCCCACCTACCCCACCTTGTCTCTAGTTGTAAGGACACTGCGGTACTGATGGACGATTTAGTCGAACGATAGAAGGGAAGTGGAAGTGAATATCGAAAGCTGAAACAGTAGTGACCTCTGGGGAAGTGGGTGGGGCTGAGACAACAGTGACTCCTGAGGCAGTGAAAGGGATTGACATACCAGTAGCCTCTAAAGTAGAGGACATTTGCTGACACAACAGTGACCTCTAGGGCAGTGGTCGGGGCAAAAGCTACAGGGACTGAAACAGCAGTGACCCCTGGGACAATAGGTGGGATTGAGACAACAGTGACCCCTGGGCTGAGATAACAGTGACCCGTAGGGTAGGGGATGAGGCTGAGACAACGTTGGTGGGGCTGAAGCAAGAGTGACGTTTTGGGACACTGGGTTTGGGATGGGTGTATGCGTGTGGGGCTGAGACAGTGAACGGAGCTGCAGCCTAGATTATGAGCTTCTGTTCCAAGGGACTCGTGCCGGGAGAACGTACAACCATGAGGGGTTAATGGAAATTTGAGAATATTGATATACTCATTATGTGAGGATGAGGTCATGGGAAGACACGAGTGGAGGACATTGATAGAGGCTTCTAGTTTATTACTGCGTGAGAAACCATCGTAAGAGACTAAGGATTCTATATCAAACCACACCGTGTCTGTTTTACACTCGAGATATTATTCATTTCTTTCTTCGCTTTGAAATGTTCTCGATATATAATGACTGCGAATCATTTTTTTCTTTATTGTGTAGCTCTGATGTTGTAATCACAATATGAATGAATTCTTGTGTGTGTGTGTGTGTTTACGTGCGTGTGAGTGTGCGTGTTACCGGACTCTGCTTACATGAGGTTACACTGCCAGTGAAAAGTCACTGCACCATTGAAAGTACAGTTTCGTCAAAGAACTTACTCCAGAGAAGTTCATCATTTCCCTGCTACTGGACGTAGCGCAGCCTTGGGCTGCAGGATCCTGTGGAAAGGAGGTTCTGGGGCAGCATCAGAACCCTGTTTAGAAAGGGGCTTTGAGGCCATCATGAATAAATAATCACCTATTTGCGCAGTACAGGGAGAGAGTTCTACACCCGTGGGGCTCCACCTGCTGAGCTTTCTGTGCCAACAGTTAGCTTTTTAAAGTTTTGTACACAGCCAACATTTACGACCTCACGGTGCATGTGTGTGTGTATGTATGTCTGTGTGTGTGTGTGTGTGTGTGTGTGTGTGTGTGTGTGTGTGTGTGTTT
>JAYMFT010358549.1:0-22857 GCA_038088735.1 Panulirus argus
AGGATTAAGGAGGAAAAGGAGGAGGAGGGGAGAGGCAGAGTAGGGGTGGGGTAGGGGAGAGGGGTGATCACCCCAGGGAGGGAGGGAGGGAGAGAGGGATGGGGCAGTGTTTGGCCTGGGGATTACCTGAATGCCACGACAAACAGGCTGTGGCCATGGTGAACCAGGCAAACACGGGCAAAGCCGGCCAAGCAACCCTAAGCCCAGGTAAGCCTGTGTGCTCCCCTGGTTGTCGGGTACGTGCGCTGCCGAGGGAGGGGGGAGAGAGAGAGAGAGAGGGCTGGGTGGGTGGGTGGGTGGAGCTGGGGAGGGAGTTAGTCCTGCGTTACAGGGTGATGGCGTCGTGGGTGAAAGGTGCTGTGAGGTGGGGAGGGGGGTTCCAGATTGCACCACAGCTGGTGGTTTGATGCATCAGGTCTTGGGTTCCGCGAAGGGTAGGTGCTAAAGGCATTCAAGCTATGGCCACGGGAATGCCGGGGGGTATTCCGTGACGTCTGAATGTAACCGTATCTCGTGTCCTCGTAGCAGAACCGGGTTGTGAGATCAGAAGGTTAACTCTTGCTATTGACACAGACATTGCTTGAACTCCATCGCGGGTTTTTCTTTCTTTTTTTTTTTTTCTTGGGCAGGAGGTCAGAGGTCATCATGGTCCTGGGCCAGTGTACTATGCCAAATTTGGGTCATTGAGTATGGGTGTTTGTCCGCGTCATGCAACGGGAAGCTTAAACCTTCATCGAGGTATAGAAAATGGAATTTGCTCCGGGGATAGAAAACGAGACGTACGTGACAGAAGAAACTCGCCTCGATCAACCCAAGCCTCCTTATTTTTTTCATTTTTGAAATTAATATATTTAGGCACTGTCAATAAGGCAATAAAATCGCTTGAATAACCATCTCCGGGTAGGGCAGAGTGACCTGACGTGGTTTCGAGGGGTAGCTTGCGTATAAGGAGGTATAAGGACCAGGTGGTGCGTTGCTCAGTCGCTGGTGAGGGCAAGTGTATGGCGGATGATGAGAGTGGATTTGATAAAGTGGCCGAGGTATACAGTGGGTGAGGGAAGTGTGTATAGAGAGGGTGGGGGCTTATACAGGCGCTGTTTATGGAGACCTGTGTGTGTAGGCTGTAGTTAAGGGTGGATATTGCTGGATGTACATAATGAAGGTTGTTGCGTATAGGTGGTGGTGAGGGAGGGATGTAGGCGGTGGTGGCGAAGGGTTGTGAGGGAGGAATGTAGGTGAGGCAGCCGTGTGTGTGTGTGTGTGTGGCAGGTTGATGATGAGGGTAGAGTGGCTCCGTGGGTGGCAACATGTCTTGTAACTGGTGTTGCTACTCCTCCTCACGCAGTTAGCCTGGCGTTGATGTCGTCTGGCAATGTCACCCCTTGCGTTGGTTACACTTCCGCGCTTGGTTCTGTTATTGTCATCGATGGTTCTATTATATTTGTTGATGCTGCGGATTTCTTGTCTTTGTTGTGACTTAACTACCACCTTGTGGTTACTTCTGGCGTCCGTGCCTAGAAGGAAGTAGAAGCCATTCATTCCCGAGTAATTCCTCGTTATCCATCACCTCTTCTGATTGCTTTCAGATACACGAGTGACCGGTGAGCAGGTGAGTCCCACTCGCGTGTTCTACGCTTCTCGTTCCAGCCGTGCCCGGATGTGTCAAAATGGCCGCCGCTCGGATAGCCCATTTTGTTTCGATTTCACGGTGGTTGTGTCGAGTGGTACAGGTTGTCGGTGGAGTTGTGGTTGTGTGTGTGTGTGTGTGTGTCGTTTGGTAATGGTTGCTGACGGTCGTGGTATGAACGGTTGTAGTGCTACTGTTGTTGCGTCAGATCACAGGGATTGGTTCTCGGACTTAAGTCTTAAAGACTGACGGCCCGGTTTCATTGATGGTGGTTTGCAGACCTCTAATCCTGAGGATTCGTTCTGAGGCTTTAGATCTAAGGGGACTGGCATATACCTAGGCTTCCGATCATGAGGATTGGTTTGCAGGCTTTACGTTTTAGGGATTGGTATTTAGGCTTCATATCCTTGAGACTGGTCTTCTATAGCTTCAGATTTTAGGTATAGGTTCTCTGGCTTCAGGACACAGAATCACTTTTCATCCTTCAAACCAAAGGGATTAGGTCTCAGGCTTGGGAGTGGGACCTAGGTTTCAAATCTTTTTCTTGTCAGACACCGGATTACGGACTACGTGATACCCAGAATGAACTTAAAGACTGAAACAACCACACTCCTCTTTAGGCGACCCTTGTGTATGTTGGCGTGACGTTTGACCAACAGGAAGCAAAACGTGATATTTCTACAGTAGATTATCCAGAAAGGACAATGAGGGAAATGAATGAATTAGGCGGAAGCATGGGTAGATGAACGGTAGCCACAGCAGGAAGTATATGGGAAGGATAGGTAACAAGAGAACTGATGGTCCATGACGAGGTTATCTGAGGTCATAATCTCATTTGTGGCAGAAACGAGATATAGTAAAGCAGAAGGCACCCATACTTCCGTGTAGGCATATACTTTACTTTCCAGTCGTTTTCAAGTATGGTAGAAGGAGCATTGTTCTACATGAACAGAAACAAATGAGACACTGTGTATATACATTTTGTTTGTTGTATTTGGTCTCACTGTCTTGAGATGGAGTGAAGCCTATGGATGGATCTGCGTTGAGTAGTATAGGTGTACAGTGAAGCTGGACTTTGGCTCTTTGTGTGTGGTTCTGGTTGGTGGATTTAAGACGAGTATCTGAGGTGGCAGCAGTCTCTTGTCTGATTTACTTACGTTTTCTTTGTCTTTATTTCGATGACGTTTATGGTGAATAATGGTTAGTCATTCTTTTTTCTCTTTTCTATATTTGTGGCCATGTGGTAATTGCTGCTCTCATTGGCATGGCCATAGTTGTTCTTATATCTGGTATTTACCAAGTGTTTATGCCTGTCAATGTGACTGTTGTGGTCTGTGCTCTGGAAGGTCAAGTGAAGTTGCTCCTCTCTGGATTTCGTTTGTTTGGCGGGAGGTGATGGGGGTCAGGTTATTGTTCTGGGTTACCTCTGTCATCTGATTTTTATATTTCCAAGTTTTTTTGCTTCCTTTTTCTACTCTTAATGTTGTTGCTGCTGTTTAAGAGGGACTTGCTTGCGATGTTTTGTTGTTTTTGTTAGGTCTGTCTGGTCAGCTAATGCTGCAAGGCTATGTGTTTTTTTTTTTTTGTTGTTGCCTACTTTCCTCGTCCTTGACGCCAAGATTTTGTGGACGTCAGAAACACAGCGTAAGACGAATCACGCTGTGGGTCTGGCAAGGTTGGAGGGACCTTCGCGTAACTGGCCGTAACAACACGATTTCACGCACGAATACACGAAGATTGTCAGTATTGTGTGTGTGTGTGTGTGTGTGTGTGTGTGTGTGTGTAGGGTTTAACCTGTGCGTCACATGAGCCCCGAACCGCACCGCATATACGTCTTGTGGTCTCCTCCATCCGTGTCAGGTCTTGTGACTCCACAAGCAAGCATAAAGCCTTAAGTTCACGTTCAGTGTATATCACGATATTGCTGATGGAATCGCTACGAAACGTGGACATTCAGGGGGTCGAAGGAGGAGGAGGCTGAAGTTGGAGACGCCCCGTGTGCCACTCTCAGGCCGGGTCGGCGCGCGGAGGGACGGGGCAAACACTGAATATATTATCATCAGTACCACAAGGAGGCCATTGATTATATCCGAGTGAAACCCGAGCCAGTATGTCCAGGGTCTTGTGGTGGAGGTGCCTCCTCTCCTCCAACCCCTCCCCCAGCAGTGCGCCAAGGACGGACGATGGGGAGAGAGCTCTCTGATATTGCCCCCCTCCCCCCCCTCCAAACCAGTCAGACCTCTACTTGTTCTTGTCGTCGTCATAATTGCCACCGCCTTCTAGATTGGTGTTACTGCCGCAGGCATGGTTCTCCTGGCTGCCGATTGCTCAGGTTCGAGCCCTTCGTTGCTGCTGCTGCCGCCCTCCAGCATCTCGATGTTCAGTGCGTTTTTGTTTCTCCTGTTAACACAGCGGCTGAAGCGGGTAAATATTGGGTTTTCGGTGTAGTCGGTCGC
This sequence comes from Panulirus argus, assembly GCA_038088735.1. Lineage (NCBI taxonomy): Eukaryota > Metazoa > Arthropoda > Malacostraca > Decapoda > Palinuridae > Panulirus > Panulirus argus. The sequence continues at coordinate 4,084 of JAYMFT010358549.1, forward strand.
CGTGTAGATTTTGATCGTCAACACTCGTCGGTGATCTTCTTCACTCTACGCCCGAGGTATCGATGATTTTTTTACACAGTATTCAGCCTGCTGGACGGTGGTGGATGATATGCTCGCATCTCGGCCCAGCACATGTATATTTAAGTCCTTCTGGTCCACCGCATGTATGGAATTCCTTCTGGGAGTCGTAGCTATCTTTTTTTTTTTTTTCTATGTGAAAAGATTCCCTCAGAATCTGTGTCGTAAGTACGTTGCGGTAAGTCACTGTTTGCGAGTAGGTGATTCCTCTCATAGACAGCTAAAGCAAGATCATTTCTTTTTTTTAGGAAAGACGAGCTTACGGTTGGGATAGGCTTTTTTGGCAGCTTAACTGTGGTTGTGTTGACCCAGGAATATCAATGATATCATTTGATTTAAAGGCTTAATTCTTCCCTTCATTTATCATTTTGTTTTATTTAAATATCTTATTTTTTCTTTGAGATATGACCATCTTGATATCTGAAATCAATGTAAATGAAATGTTCCTTTCTTGTGCCTGTCTTTTCGTCTTTACTAACCTCTCCTTCCACATCCTCTGAAGAATTTGAGCCTTTTAACTTCAGCCAGACTTGCTAGCTTGTAGCGAAAGTGGTAGCTCCTCTTCCTCCTGCTGGGGTATAAACGGAGTATCTAACGCAAGTGGTGGCAGGTCCTCCTCCTGACGGAGAGTATGGAGCGTCTCCCCCATCACCTAGGTTAACATTCCCTCGAATTTGAGCATGTGTGAGTACCTTGCCACTAAGACTCGCTCTGTGTAATTTTCCGTTTATTGTATCATGACCAGAGATCCTTGAATGTTAGATTTATAGACTCATAAACTAGATAACAAGGCTGGGTGTCTGCCTGACAACAATAGACGAGAATTCTGGGTGTATTCTGTTGGCAGTCCTGTTATTGTGTTCAGCTGGGCCAGGTGAGGTGGCCGCGTTGGCCCTCTCCCACCCAGGCGCCAGCTGACCCCCCGCTCCCCCAATTCGTGTTGTTTCCACTCGTGGTATTTTTCTTCGTTTTCTGTCGCTTTTGCTAGTCTTGATATGTGCTGGAGTCTGGTGTTCAAAATGTAATTTTTTTTCCTTATGTAAAATCAATACATGTATATTTTTCCATTGTGATAGAATCATTTCCTATCAATAGTATATTGAATCGAGAAAACGCATGAGCAAACTGTTCCAGTGTGCAACTCTGTCTCATTTTTTTTTACTTGCAGGTGAGGCTTCCTTCTCTACTAACAACGCGGCTGATAAGTAGTAAGCTGACCATCGTACTCGATTTGACACCATGAATAGTACTGCACCACTGATTATCTTCCTCTACACCATTCTGATTACTTTGGTTGTATTGCGAAACGTTATAACTTGCAGACGTGTGTCGATAACGATACTTCTTTTTTTTTTTCTAAGTTTAAACAGCAACGCTAACTGCTCGGCTATGATCGCCCCTAATAGGGAAATGACTATTCGATTTCTAGTTAACGAATACCCTTCGTCTCGCATCCATGAGCAGCGGGGTCTAGACCGGTCAAATCCCATCAGGCTCCTTGCTGCTGGAGGGCATCATGTGTTCTGTGAAAATGCGCGTTCATATGCACTTTCATGATGCTATTCCAGGTTCACCGAAGAACTTCAAGCAAGACTGGGGAAATAATGGACTCCATTGGAGCGAAAAATGTCCTGGAATAGACTTTTGTCATTTTTTCCTTCCACTCGCAATGGCACAGCCTCGTCGAAGGTGACTCTTCACTCGCAGTGTGACCACTTGCAGCTGGAGTCCGGTAACACCTGCACGTCAACATAACGAAAAGGAATGGTGTCACACTTTTTTTTCATAAATTTTTTTTGTCATGTTAATTCTTATTTATAAACGAGATTAATGAAATGTAATGGATTAGGACATTGTTACCCATGCCGTCTCGGCTGAAATAATAAATGATTTTGTTATTTCCCGATAATCTATGTTTATCCCGTAAATTCTCCACTCTTACTTTTATAGATTAAGTCGAATTATTTGATAATATTTTCCCCCCCAGTCATTAATGTTCTCGTTCCAGACAAACAGGAGCGGCGAATCATTCCTTATCCCGACGAAGCTTCGTAATTCTTCAACCCTAACAACCATATCTCGAGCCATCTGGGCCGATGTCTCCCTTACCTCAGGTATATTGAGTGCCTCCCCTCCGGTCACCCCGTCCGAAGTGGGCCTCATCGCTCATCCGAAAGCGCTCATCTCCTCGTCCGGAACGCACCCATTTCGTCGTAAATTGTTGATCGCTTCTTCGGAAAGTACATTTGCCACATCAGCTCGCGTGCGTGTGTGTGTGTGTGTGTGTGCGTGTGTGTGTGTGTGAGTGGGGAGTGCCATCACTTTATTTACAAGGTCATAGTGCCTCCTATTCGCTCCATAACTTTATCCAACATTTCTCATCCATGGGTTTTACCTGACGTTTGATACCCTCTTTTCGTCCAGTTATTTTGCCTGTCGTTTTATCCGAAATGTCCATTATCCGAGCCTCTCTGGCTGTGTCCGGACATGAGAGAGGAGGGAGAGCCTCCGCTCTGTCTGCCAGGGTCTTTGGAAGCTGCTTAGGACAACATTCGGAGTTGGTGGTGGTGTTTATGGTACTGCCGTCTTCCACTCCAGGCTCCTCGTCATCCTCTCCCATCGGGTTTTTAGCTCTCTCTCTCTCTCTCTCTCTCTTTCTGCCTCCCTGGTTCCCCCTTTCTCCCTGCCCTCTCTAGGGTGCCCCGTCTCCTCATCTCTCCCTTTCTTCCCCCCCCCCCCACCTGCAGCTCCTCCTCCTCCTCCTCCTCATGCTCCTCCTCCGTCCTGGCTGTCTCCTCTGCCTTCTCTCACCTGTGCCACGCTCACACACTCCTCCTCTTGCCGGTCTCTGTACTGTGTTACCCTTGGCTCTCTCCACCCTCTCCCGCATTCCTTCCTCCACCTCTTCCTCCTTTCCGACTGTCCTCTCTCGCCCCTCTCCATCGCTTCCCCCTCTCCCGCTTCGCCTCCCCCCACCCCATCCCTCCCTAACTCACTCCCCCTGCCGGTCGATCTCAGGTCTAGCAAGGATCAGCAAGACGTGAGTACATCTGACCCTCGCCTCATAAGATGGTGGCCGTGATGAGTCGACTTCCCGTATCTTCCCCAGCCTATTCCCCCCCCCCTTCGGCTCCCTCGTCGGGGGGGAGGCGAGGGGAGTGGGAGGGGAGTGGAGGGTCATAGGTCATCAGGGCGCCCTTCTCCCGTCCCGTCATGGAAGGACGATATAGAGGGGTTTCCCTCTCCCCGTCTTTTCATCTTGAGAGCTAACTTTTATCCACTTCATGTAGTTAACCATTTTGTCCTTGGCTTAATCGTATGACACACCATGTGCATGCCAGGTTAACAGGGGGCAAGACGTATGATAGCGCCACCTGGATCCCTGTAGCCCAAAATCACTCGTAATCCCCTGGATTATTAGGGCGGAATTTTCCCCCCGTGTCCCCTGCGGGTTACGACCGTTGGAGATCCACCTTCATTTCAGGTTGCATGAGTGTGGGTAATAGTCCGAATTTATGGATGTGCCAGGGAATCATGGCCCTCACAGCGCTTATCCCCAAGAGCTGTTTAAGTCATTCGGGCACCGCGGTTTACGGATTTAGTGTCATCGGAACGTAGGTGAGGTTAGCGTGCAATTTAAGGTTTCTGGATTTCGGAGAATATAGCGCGCTCCTTGGGTCCTGCTGTAAGGTGTGACGGCGGCCCGACGCTCCCCGGAAATCCTACTTTAATAAGGAAATTAACTCGATTTCTCGCCGTTTGCGGCTAATTGAGCCGCAGGTCCTGCCGGAGGGGCGGCCGGCGGCGCGACCGAAGGATAAAAGAATCGGGCCAAGAATTTTGGGCGTGCGAGGCGAAAACTGTGGTTGAACGGGTCGTGTGATGAGTAAGGGAGGTGGGGCGGCCGGCCGAGTATTCTCCGTGTGATGACAAAATAAGGGGGTCATTATCCCATTAAAGTTAATCAAGTCAACGACCTCCCGGCATTCCTCTCCTCCACCTCCTCCTCCCACCTCATCTCCTCCTCCTCCTCCTCCTCCTCCTCCCCGCTGCTTTTCCTTATAATCCAGATAATCCCTTTATTCCCCTCCCCCCCCCCTACTTTTTATGTTTCCCATTATTTTTTTTTGTACCTAATTCCTCATAATTCCCTTACTCTCCCATATATCTTCCTCCTGTTTCTCAGCATTTCTACCTTCCTCCGTTATCTTATCGCCACCATGTTCATCATAATTATCTCTATTGTTTTATACCTTCATCCGTCTGTTTTCGCCTTTTTTTTTTAAGCTCCCTGATTCACACCTCATTCATTCCCTCCTTACTTGTGTGTGTGTCCGCGTCTCCCACCTGACCCCGTTCCGCAAGACCCCCTCACCATAACGTCTGCCCCTCCATCCCCTACCGCCCCTGTGGCCTTTCATCTTCCCCGTCCCTCACCTCACCTCACTCCTACGCCACCACCTGCTCTTCTCCTGTCTTCTTTTGCTCTCCCGCGTCTCTTCCTACTCCTCACCCCACCCCCTTCCCTCCTCCTCCTACACCACCACCACCACCAGCAGAACGCTCCACTCTCCTCCACCACCTGCCTCCTCCCTCACTCTCGGCCTTGGTTTGAGAGGAAGTTGGTAACAGGCGGTGTTGGTGGTGGGTCAGGTCGGCCGCCAGCCAGCGTCTCCGGCTGCCTGCCCTTCCTCACGCTCCAGAGCCAAACGATCGTTGGCTCCAAGTGATTCGACTTGTGGACTGGGAATGATCAGTGTTCATTCAGGCATCAGTCCTGGGGTTTGGATGTGTGATGATCGTCGTTATCAGTCAAACTGTGCCTGGCTTGAATTACCTGATTGGGTGTTTAGAATTAGGTGGGAGGTACTAGTTAAGGAGTTGGTACATAAAAGCATCAATATATTAGATGATGGGTTTTCGGAACTGGATGCACTTTTCTTTTTTTGTAAACCGAATAATGATTTCACTTTTATGGTAGGCGAGATGCCATGGGCAATTGTATGTCACATTCGTGCCCATAACTAGGAATTTAGCTTGATATTTCCAAAATGAAATGTGAATATTAGTTCAAGATCATATGATGATTTATTTAGAATCTGCTGAAGGATTATTAGTAGTAGTCATGTAAAACTGATTGGCAGCTGACTGAATTTAATGACAGAAATAGATTTTGTCAAGAATAGTTTGTGTATACGTTTGAACTAGGGTATCAGTTAGCCTGAATTTCAACGAACTGTTTACATTATTGATCAATATTTGGCACTTTGTTGGTAACTGGTTTAGAATTAGATTACTGGTAGGTTAAAATCAGAATTTCATTGGAATGGAGCCCGGTGATTATCCATAATTGTGGTTCTTTTCAGCCGCAGACATGGCTCGGACATACAAGCTCCAGCCATGGCGATCTCAGATTATGATGAAATAATAGAGAAAACGAGAAAGGAAAAAGTACTCAGAGCACCTGAGGAGTCTGTAGACCAGCCTCTTTAAAGGCACTAAGGTTATAGGAAGAGGGAAAGGTGAAGCAAGGAAGGAAGGGAGGGAGGGAACCCCACGGCTTGATCCCATGAGGAGATAAGGTACCATAGTGCTCCATCCTCGTGTACTACTCCACAACTAAACAGCGGGAGGCAGCAGCCAGTCGCGTGTCATGGGTCTAAGCCTTTGCACCGGGGGTCGAAATAATAACTGTAGAGCAGGGAAGGGGGAAGCAGTCTCACGGCGGGGCAGAGAGGTATGGCTGGAGAGAGAGGTTATGTCTGGAGAATTGATGAGACGGAAGGCTTATGAGTCCATTCTGCCTGAAAAGATAAGGTGGGGATGGGGGGGATGAGACCCCTGGAAATATGAAATAGCTTCTCACAGGAAAAGTAGTTGACTCCCAAACAACGCCCCCAAAACTTCAGGGAAACAAAATTTGTGTTGTTGGTCATGCTTGTGATTTCCAAGGTAGTGAAGGATACACAGTGCCCTTGTCCGCCTTCCCATATATGTTCGAAGGCGAGGTCACGCTTATGTTTTAGTACTTTGTCATCTCTCCTTCGGCTTTGATTACCATCCGCAAGCAGGTTCCTGAAGTGTTCTAGGTCCATGTTTTGGGTCCACAGGGTCTTGATCTAAATGAGGCAAGGCACTGAGGACGTGTTGCAGGAAGCAACCGCCTCTTCGCGCGTTCTGAACGTCCAGTGCGCTTAGAACTCGCTTGTACCCACATTTTCTTGCTTCCAGGCGAGAGTACAGGCTTTCTTCTCCTTAGAAAGGTAAGCACTAATGATCTCGAAGCTCAGATGAAAAAAATGCAGCGCCCAGAATTGAAATTCCGAAAATGAAGTGGAAGTAAGGAAGAGTAAAGAAAGAACACCCATCCTTCAGCAAGATAGCCTAACGCACACTGAGGCGGGTTCCTGGTGCTCACACCTCAAGAAACACTAATTTCAGTGATCAGATGTACGGTGATTTTACCCTTAGAGAGTTATATGCTTGTACCCACATAAGACTTAGCCGCGTATCACCTTTGAAAATATGTTAGGGGCGGACAGTATTTTTTGCGGACACTGTAGTTATTGGTAGCATGTCCTTGATATTGCGTGGTTGAATTGTGCTGACAGATCCGAATTAAGAGAGGAGATATGTTCAGCTAGAAAAAGAGAACGAGTAATACCGTGAGGAGGGGAGAGAGAGTGAGTTAAAGTAAGTAAACTAGAATGATGAGTATGAGTGAATAGGGCTGGAAGTTGAAGAGAGAAGCTCATTCACTAAGAGAAGAAAGAAAACAGGAGATGGGACAGTCTGAGGTTTACCACTGTTGTCAGGATAAGAGGATGAATTCGTTCTGTCAACAACCACTGGAATAGACCGGCCAGAGAGGAAGCTACGCATTAGAGGACAGAGAGAAGCAGATTGACAAGGGATGGCAGTTTAGAAAACACACACACACACACACACACACACACACACACACATATGCCACATCCTATCAAATGTCGAGGGTTACGAAAAATTGACCAAAATCACTGAAAGAGGAGGAGAAGAGGTGAGTCATGTGGGAGAGATCACCAGTAGACCTTGCACGTCGAAAGCCAAACTGGTTATCTAAGTGTTCAGTTATTGTTGTGTGTGATAATCAGAGGCTGATAGCAGTGCAAGAGAAAACCAGCAAGAAATGACATATAGTTTGCAATTAGCGTTGTATGAATATATGCAGGTGGTGTCTTCTTTACAAAGTCAAGGATCAGAGTTCAGTCATGAGCTTCAGAGTCCAAATTTAGGCTAGTAGATAAAGGAAAGAGAGACTGGGACGCCACCTTAAAGCACGCCATTACCTGCTGGGTGGTTTTGTTTAGCCCTTTTGTTAAGATCCTAGAGAGCACCTCTGTAAAGGTGGTTACCAAGGAAGTATAGGGTATCTCCATGGATGCGAAATTCCTGAATTTTATGGTGCCAGACGCAGTCAGAGACGCAAGCGATGCCCAGCGCAGTGATATTTGATTTCTGGAGTTATTTTTTGATCTACTAGTGATGGAAAGCCGAGAGACTGGCTTATAGCTTCCCATGTACTATCGATTTTTATTTTAAAGTGGACTGGAACAACGATCGCATTTCTTACTTATGATAGCCATTTGACTTTTGCGAGGCAGGCATTATAGGGTAAAGGAAGAGGCTGTAGCAGTCGATCTGCACATCACCTTCTCGTTCAGATTATATTAATCAAGTTTCGTCCTTAGCTCTTGTGGCGACTGATGCCGTTGGAAGACGAGGAACGTATTGCTGCGTAGCCAACACTACCGTCATGTGGGACGTGGTACGTAAGTGGTGGTGATTAGGTGGTCGTGTTTGTTGTTCCGGAACTTTTTTTTATTTTCGAGGGGATCCACTGGAGTTCACTGCAGCGCCAGTGTTCTTACAAGGGCTTGTGGCCAGTATTGCCTTGGCGTAAGTCCCTCTCAGCGTGTGCTTCCCACAACCGTTCAGAAACAACAAGCACATCCTATGTGGGATCATCATCTACTTCAAGGTCCTTTCAGGCAGGGTCTTAGCTGTACGCTTAAGATTCAGCCGCCTCTTGGCAAAGGTAATCAGACTGGTGTGACTGCTTAGCCACAGATTGCCGGTGGGCGTGTATCTTAAGGGATGGGATGTGACCAGCGAAGGCAGGCCATTGTTCACGGGGAACATCCCAGAGTGGAGTCGTGTGGTCGACCGCCGTGACTGACAGTCTCCCATACCCCATAACCTTGTGGCGAGGATGGTGTTCCCTTCCCTCTCCGATGCCATTGCACGTGTGGCGGAGACATCCTTGTGATCAGAGGCGCCGACGTGTCTCAGGGGTCAAGTGTAGATACGGAGTCGGTCAGCCTGTTGTAAGTGGGTGTAGGGGAGAGCAAGATATATGGCCAGAGGAGTCTCCGTAGTTGCTCTATATTAAACATTCAAAGAATTCGTCACTGTCCCTCCGGATGGAGACCGGAGCAAGGCCATCAGCTGCGGTCACAGTCACTGGTGGCGTAGCAAGAAATTCGTATTATCCATCGAGCAACGAATGTTTGATCTGTACCTCTGTGCCTGTGGGTATGGTCTTAATAAAGCACTGCAGTGCAGCTCCCGCACTGACCTTCCCAACCTTAACCACGTACGTATTTTCATAGTCTTCCCATGTTTATCGAGCTGCGTCGTCGAGAAATATGTCCCATGGAAACAAAGCTGTGCAGCTGCCTTACCTACGCCTGTCCTGTGAAACCAGCGAGAGAGTGATCAGCAGTGCATTGGTGGAGCCATTCCACCTCCTGATTACCTGGTGGTAGTGCCGAAGGGCGTCTAACCGAACCTCGAGGCTAGTGGCATCCCAAGGCGAGGTATTGGAGGTGGTCTTCTTAGAGACAGGTGATGCCCCAAGGTGCGGTGCTGTGCTCCCACGCGAAAGGTAAATGATCCACTAAAGGTGAGGAATTAGTAAGCAGTTACTTGGGAGGGGTCATAGGATGTGTTTTGTTCTTCGATTGCTCCGAGACTTTTAAGATTAACTGTCCCCTCTTCTGTCCGCTTATCTTTTGCTTGGCAGCTGGCTGAGTGACCCCATCTGAAGTATAGGTTCCACTTGATTCTACAGGAGCAATCGTCAGTGGCCCGAACCCCTTCGGATGCAGCTTTAACACTGTTTTCACTACTTAAGTTGAGAGGGTCATGGTTGGTGGAGTCCTTGCTGCTGCTAGGACTGTTGATGCTAGGGTCCCTGAGCTCGGCCACGTCCTGGGGTATCTCTAGGATTCCATTCTCCCTTCCATGCTTGGGTGGTGTTATCTTTCAAGGAGTTCCCGGGTCCACTCTCGCCTTATCGGTACTTTCACCTGGAAGGGGATGGGCCTGCCGTGTTCCAGCGTCGTCAGCGTTAGGAGCCGTCGTTCTCTTTATACTGCCTGGAGCGCCTCGGTCAACCCAGAACACGTTAGGGTGGCCAGAGGACCACCAGTTTTTAGTCGTATCGTTTACTGCAGTGTGTGGGCACTCCCCTCCCCCCTCTCAACCCCAGATGTACCCAATTATCACGCTTGTCTCCCCTTTTTTCTTCATCCAGTACTTGTCCCTCAACACTCTTGTCAGCCTTCCCCACCTCCCCACCACCTGTTTTCCTCCCTTCCTCGCCATCGGCCACCTCCCTAGCTCCCTCACTTGTCATTTTCGTAATGCTTTCCACCTGACGTGTGTTTATCACTTGCTGCCCTTCATTCTACCACTTACCTTTTTTCTTTCACTCTGAACCACTTGTCTTCTCTTAATGAGCTCCACATGTTTCCATCCTTGCATCACCTGTCCTCGCCCACTCTTTGCCCCCTGTCTCCTCGCTTCAAGCACCTGTCTGTGCTGCCTTCGTGATATGTGTTCTAGTCTTAAACGCCTTGTACCTTCTGTCCGCCTCTCCACCACATGTTCCCCTACTCTTTCTCTCTTTCAAGATTAGGAGTTAAAGTGAAGTGAGCTCTGAAGACATCACAGGAAAGCTAGATTTATGGCTTAACACAATTCCGGTTGAATCAAAGACAGACTTCTATGGAATTTGTGTGCCGGCAGAAAGCGTTGAACACTCTGGTTTGAACCAAGATAAGCAGTGACTGCAACGCGCTGGCCTTGTCTTCGGGAAAATCACATCCTAGGTTCTCGTAGGTAGATAGGTGGGTGCAGTGCTCTCTCTCTCTCTCTCTCTCTCTCTCTCTCTCTCTCTCTCTCTCTCTCTCTCTACTTCACAGCATAGCCTTATGCTTCACTTTAACATACATCATCGCCCCTACACACCAGTTCTTTCTTTGATTTATCTTTCTCCCACCTCCTCCTTTCTATCTTATTAACTTATCTCCAACTCTCCTTCTTGCACTGTTGCTATAACCAGTTTGTCGGTACGCATGCCTGCGTCTCTGTGATTTTGACCTCCCCCCGACACTCGGCTCTTATCTCTGTGTTCGTCCTTCTTATGATTTTCGCCCACCCAAAGTCTCTCTAGTTCCCATCTGTGTCCCAGTTACGTCCGTATCGCAGCACCTCTTAAATCTGCACCCAGGGTCCTTTTTCCGACAACTTTTTCGTGTTTATCCTCATTTTTCAGGCTGGTGACATCCTCTTTACTCTCCTCGCCATCGTTCTACCCGTCCTGCACGGCTTATATACAGTCATTAACGTGCGCTTTATGTTCTCTCTCTTAATGTCCTCTCCCTCCCCCTTTTTCTCTCCCAGGTGAGGGAGGGAGTATATGGGAGGGACGGAGGGAGGACACGACACACCCTGCTGCTTTTCCCTTCTCCGAGGGCAAGCGGCCCGCAGATCCACTTGAGGTCGTGGGGGGTGGAGAAGGGGAGGGGAGGGGGGGTAACGGGATTACGGCCCGGTAATACATCTCTCGTTGATGGGCGTCTCGACGTACCCCATCGCTCGTTACCGACTTCACTCACCCAAATGATACCCGGAATTTAATTACCGCCCCTCCCACACCTCTCTCTGTTTTCTTCTGGTGCCTCGACTGGCAACGTCCATCACCATCCCCCCCTCCCCTTCCCCCCGCCACCCCCTCTTGTTCTTCCCCACAAACACCCTCCTACGCCATTACCACCTGCAGCACCGTGACTGCTTCCACTAACTACCACTGTCGTGACCTCCTCCACTCCACCACTCGCCACCATTCCCGGCGAACGTTCCTGCTAGCACACACACTCACACACACCACTTCTTCCTTCATGTAAATATATTTTCCATTGCTCTGACATCCTTTCAGTACCGCTCTCCTCGCCATTGCTACACCACAAGCTGTATGTACATAACTGCCAGCAAAAGACAGTAGTTGAACGCACTCGGAATCTCACGAACATAAAGAAAAACAGCGACAGTACAGTACACATCCTGACGATCAATCATCCAGAGCACATCCCCGACCCTCGCCCTCCTAAGGACACCACTCCCACACCATTACCTCCTCACACACTCCACCGCTAGAAATGAAGCGTTTGTTTTTTAACGAATTTAATCTTCGTTCATCTTGGAAGCAAGTATCTTTGTTCTGCCAGCTGCCTACCGTTCCGTGATTCCCCGGGCCCACGACGAAGGGTAGCCTTTGGCTTTGCCCTCGTCTGTTAACATACCCGAGCAAAGGGAGAGGTTTGGGTATACTGTCTGTTGATTGAACAGTAAACAAATCATGGCAAATTTATGGCTGTCGTCATTATAAGATTCTTTTTTTTTTCCCCGTTGTCACCCTTCACTCGACTTCATCATAAGAAATATAATGTGTAGAGCGTGATGGACTCGCCTTCCTCCAGCGTTGTTAACATTAGGGTTTGCTCGCCAGAATTCATTCGTGAGGACTCGCCCAGCAGGAGTCGCTCAGCAGGACTCGCCCAGCAGGAGTCGCTCAGCAGGGCTCCCCATCTCCGACAGTCAGTGTGGGGGTGAATGTCAATAATGGCGTTAACCAATCATCAACCCTCATGTGATTTCTGTCGCCCAGTTTCGCGCACCTTTTTTTTTTTTCTACACTTTCGCTTCCTCTGGGGGCATGGCGAGGACTCGCGAACACCTGCTTGTGGGTTTCTCTCACAAACACCTTTTCCGTCATTATCATTTTCCGCCCTCCTTTCTGTTTTCCCGTCCTTCCCACCCCCACTCTTCCCTGCCATGCATCCCTTCCACCACCACCCCTCCTCACCCCATCCCTACACTGCTTAGAGGAACACACACACACACACACATCTTCAGGTATCGCCTCCTCCCTCCCTCCCTCCTCCCACACACACACACACACTTGCCCTCTCCTCGTACACCCCATAAACCTGAGCATTCCTTCACTGCCGTCCTTCCCCGTCGTCCCCAGAGCCACGAGCATATCTCTTTCTCTTGTTCCATCACCTCCACCACCTCCTCTTCCTCCACTAGCACCAGCCCTTATCCACCCCCACCCCCACCCCTCTCCCCTCGTCTCCTCCCTTCCCATTTTTCCTTCTCGCTCTCCTCCTCCTCGGTTCGCACACAACATGGGTGTAAAAACACAATCCAAATTAACCCATTATGGTCTCGCGCGCAAAAGGAAGAATGAAAAACGGGAGCCAGAAAAAAAAGGGGGGAGGTAAAAGTGTCAGGAGGCAGGCTCGCTGAGACATAACAGGCAGATAATTGAATCATGGCCAGAAGGTGTGAGGGAGGGAGGGAGGGCCAGGGTGTGAGGAGGGGGAGGGAGAGCGTGGGGGCGAAAATGTGCGAAGGGGGGGATATGAGAGGGAGGGGGAAGGGAGTGTGGGAGTGCGTTTGTGTGTGTGTGGGGGGGGGGGTTTGGATGGAGGGGGGGGAAGGCATAGTGATGTCGGATATGACAAACCATTGGTTAGTGTGGATGCTGATGATGATGATGGGAAGAAAGAGGAACAGGTGTCACGGCCGACGACGACGGCTCTTCCCGCTGTTGCTCGATCATCGTGGGCTTAGTGTTGATTGATTAGTATTCGTATATTCTTTGCCATTCGTGGCTGGTGTGGTGGACTTAGAGAGAGAGAGAGAGAGAGAGAGAGAGAGAGAGAGAGAGAGAGCTGAAGTACACAGCCATAACACCCACAGACACATAACTCGTTCTTGCTCCGTGTCCAAATATCTTAACTCTCTAATATTTGATGACGTAAATATTTCGTCAGGTATGTTTTCATGACGTACCGTACCAGCGCCTCTCCGACGCCCGTGTTCCCGGATGGAGCGCGATGTAACAAGATGGGACAGACTCGGAGCTTCTCCTCGCGTATGATACAAATGGCCCCGGCGCTTGGCTAATTGCGTTATGACAATATAAAAACTATGTCCTTGCTGGGTGTGATGTAGGAAATGGGGCGTAATTGGGTGTTTGTTGGTGTGTTTGAAGGGGAAGAAGGAGGAGGAAGAAAGGAAATAGGGGGGGGGGGGTAATCTTGTTCGTTGTGTGTCTCCCAGGGGCGTCTGTTGTATGCTTTTGTCACTGTAATCACCTATTCCTAGTTACCTGTTTGTACAGCGTAGGGAGAGGGGAGTCCTACGCTCGTGGGGCCCAACGTATGTTGCGTGTCTGCGTGGGCAAGTACGTGCTTTGCCCGTCGCGTGTGTGCTTTCGTGCGGAGGCGTATATCTTAATATTCCTGTGTATGTAAACACGCTTGTGTGCTTGTGTTGCCTAGCGCAATTGCATTTTATGTCTGTTAGTCACGCCTGGCTATCTTGCGCATTAGACGTGTGTGGAGAGAGTTATTTTGTACCATTGCGCTACTTGCGTAAGGTAGGAAATGTGTAAGCCGTATTCCCCTTGTGGGACTACGGTACTCCTGCCTCTTGGGTACGACAATCCTGCCCTCAGGACTGTCGTGCAAAGGGTCAGGTCAAAGGGCCGTCGGGGCCATCACAATTAAGTATCGTACCCACGTGCTCTCTCTTTACCGCCGTGAGCTTCAAACATTCTTCGTCACACGTGTCTCCAAGTGGTTCCCTCGTGCCTGAGGGTTGGGCTGGGTGGTAGCGTTGACGTCCTGCCTCCGGAGTCCTTGGTGAGGAGTGAATCTCGAACGTCTCGGCCTTATGGCCTTCAAGCCTGCTCTATCTACAAGACCACAACTCATCCCTCACGCCGTTCTTGCAAGCAGTGTATTTATGTACTCAGGATTAGCCGCAGTCCATTGTAACTGAATGGAAATACAATGCATTTATCTGACTGCTTCCACTTTTAGTAAATATAATGCTTTGTATAAATGATTTTTCCTACTGCTCCCTTCGGTATTGTTCTTTGTAAATCATGAACACTGAAATGGGCAAATAAGATTATTCATGCGATCATTGTCGTGATATAATTTTCTGTATAACATTCCAGTTTCTTTGTATTCCCATGATTTTCATGTGGAAGGGAAAAAAAAAAAATCCCTTCATGAAATATGGTAAAGCCGGAAATTGCGTTTTCTAGTCCCAGACATTTTTTTGGCGAGACATTTTCTGCCGGCCAACGCAAATCGTACGATAACAAACGCTCCTCCTCCGCGGAAGAATGGAGAATTAAGCTCACATGACACGGGAGGCGCAGGTGGGCCTCATCAGAACAGGACGAAGTTGCGCCAAACACGGGCGCTCGCTGGTGCTGGAGGACCCCCAACAAGTTTCAAGGACCCAGCAAAGGAGCTGTTGACTCGGCGGAGGTGACGAGTAGATTGAGAACTTTTAAAGCTCGTGGAGGACGCCAGCAAAGAGTCATGGCACTGAAGAGCATTTGCTCTCTCTCTCTCTCTCTCTCTCTCTACATTGCGCCAACGGCACCTTATAAACCCAGGGATTTTGCCGAGATGGGAAATGTCCGCCGGTCCTCTACTGCCATTATAGATTCAGCAAAACATCCAAGTTATTAAGGGACCGGTTGAAATGTGCCATGTTATTCTTGTACTCGTCAGACCTTAGACGAGGTAGATGATAGAGATGTGGAGATTGAAAGCACTGGAGGAGTTCAGACCTGCATACTGAGATAATTGCCGTTCTGGAAACGACTGATTTGGTAGAATTTGTAAACGAGGTTCACTGAAAGACAAAAATGTCGGAAACGTTTGGAATATTAGCGTAAATATCAGAGGCCCGCTCTTGTTTAACCCAGCGCTAGTAAATCGCTCTGGACGTCATAGCGAGGCCTCTGTAACTGCTTGAAACAAAAGAGAAAAGAACAGGCTCCTCCCTGGCGGACTTGGCCAGACGAGCTACAGACCGAGATACGGGGGTAGAGCAAAGCCCCCGAAAGCGACGCAAGACAAAGGTAAGTTTTGACTGTGAATTAAACGCCCTCGTGCCTCTTGTGT
Organism: Panulirus argus; assembly: GCA_038088735.1. NCBI lineage: Eukaryota > Metazoa > Arthropoda > Malacostraca > Decapoda > Palinuridae > Panulirus > Panulirus argus. Next base: position 19,482 of record JAYMFT010358549.1, read on the forward strand.
CAGAAATGTTTGGCATTGACGTCAGTGTTGGCAGAATTTGTGGCACGTATAACAACAGAGTATGATGGCCTGGCCTGTGACCTGACCCTTAAAGGTCAGGTCGGGAGGTCACAACATCATACCCAGGGGTCATAACAGAGCGCTCAGTGGCTTACTACAGCACGGATATTGCTGTTGGCTGCACTATTAGGACTGCTGTTGTCCTTGACAGCACTGGTGGTATTGTTGGAAGCACTAGCGGTAACATTGCCGCAACTGACAGCGTGAATGGCAGCACTAATCACTGCTTGTAGCACTGAGCTATGTATTTCACTGCTGTCGTCACTTTTTCACTGCTGAGCCACGACTGTATTTGCTGGAATTGTAGATTTTGTTGCTGGCATTATTGGTGTCACGGCCCTGGGCGCTGGTGGTCATGTTGTCACTGGTGGCAGCACTGAAATCCTTAATGTCACAGCTGACAGCAATGTGACATTAATGCCTGTGGTAAGATGGATGCCACTGTTATTACCAGTGGCAGTTCTGATGGTTTTGTTGTCACTGCTGGAACAATTGGTGGCAGTTATGACAGCAGTGGTATTACTGCTGGTAGTAGTGGTGTCAGTGGTGGCAGTTTTGCTGTCAGCATTGGTGTCGTTGGTGTCAGTATGCTAATAACACTGGTGTCAGTGGTGGCAGCGCTGCTGTTCGTGCTTATGCCGATTGTTGGCAGCACCACCGATGGCGGGACTGGTGTCAGTGGAAGCAGGGCTGATGTCGGATGGTGGCAGGACCGGTTGTCAGTCGTGGCTGGACTGGTGGCAGCCCTGGCGGTGGCAGTGGGTGGGTGGCAGTCCCTCACCTCCGTGCCGCTGCTGGAGATATCATCTAAATGGGCCCCCAGGATGGTACCAGGGCCGGGGAGGGAGGCTCAGGGGGTGGGTAGGCAGGCTGGACCTAACCATGCCGGGACCCTTAAGAACCATTTTCATCCTCCCGTTGGCTGTGCGGATCGTCCCTCGGCGTCGTGTGTGGAGCAGCTGCCTCTTGCCTTGAGGGCCCTCAATTGGGCACTTTCTGGGAGCTGCGATTTCGCTTCATTTTGTCGCAGTTTGGCCATTAACGCACTTTTTTTTTTCTTTTTTTTTGTACTTGCTCTCCGGCATTGGGTATTTTTGTTGAAGTCTCTCCAGGGACCTCTTAGCCAAAAGAGGAGGACGACTTCGGTTAATTTACGGCCTGAGAAACATCCACAAGAAAGCGGATTTACTGTCTTCGGGGCGAGATAGGTCAAGGGGCGGGGGGGGGGGGAGGGCTATTTTAGCCCATTTCAGATACGGCACTTGACGTGGCACCACCACTCGCTCGCTCACTCTCTCTCTCTCTTCCCCCCCCTCTCTCTCTCTCTCTCTCTCTCTCTCTCTCTCTCTCCATTCAAACCTGCCTCGCCTCGGCGACCTCCGCCTGATCTAGGGCAGGATCTCTTCTTGACGCGGCGGCGGCAGCAGCAGCAGCTCTTCCCCCTCAGCCAGGTGCTGCCTGCTCCCAGATGCCCTCGTTGTGGCGATGTCGCCTCTGCGCCGCAGGTGTAGATTGGCGAACCAAGTGGGGTTAAACGCGGACGCGAAATGGAGGATGTTTGAGTGACCTCAAGGGCGTGGACGGTGAGGCCCCGGTGATACACCAACTGTAATACTCCTTCATCTTCCCTCGTCCAACCACTCCGATACTCTCCTCCCCCTAACCACCCAGTTCCGAAGAGCAAAGCAGGGGCTGCCATCCAGCAGGAAGGAGTAGGGAGAGTCGGGTTCTGTGTTCTTCATCCGGTGGTGAACGGCACTCGAGGTGACGCGGAAGTCGGTCTGGACGTGTTAAGCCGAGTGGCTCTCACTCTGTTAATGTGGATTTGTCCGTGACATGTTATCTTTTATTGTGTCGTCTTCGTTGTATTCGTTCTCTGAAGTGATCTCCGGTTCGTGTTTCCTCCTTTGTACGTTAGGTTGCATGTTATCGCCTCCTGCATGTTTTCCACAATAGTTCGTTCTTTTTGGTCTTTTCTTCTTCTTCTTTCTCCGTAAGTGTTATGTCTTTACTTTCTTAACGGCTTTTTGCTCATGTTTCCCCACGTTATTTTATAGTCTTCTTTGCTTCTTCTGACTTGTCCCCTGACGTTTTCTTCGGCACGTCTGATGTCTTCTCTGTTATCGTGTGACTTGTTGTTGCCCACGTCCTTGTCGTTTTCAGATTTGTTTACATCACCTTTTTCCCGACAGAAGGGGATGATGCAGATATGGAGAGCTGTCAGCCCCACATGACTCCTGATAGTCGGAAAAATTGGTTGCACGTCGTTCGTGTTTCAACTGAACATTCCTTTCTCGGTATGAAAATCATACGATGGTAGTCATAGACGAGGACATCTTTGAGAACAGTTTCTTAAGAGCCTGTAGACAGAGATCATGTTTACAAGTCAAACCGCAGGGAGCTTAAAGCATATTTGCATGAAACCAGCTTTTCCTTGATATCAGAACTTGATATTCCTGTGACTGCATGACGTCCATTCTGGCTTGCATGCTTTTTACCACTCTTTCCGTCCCTACATCATCTTGCAATCAAAGTGTTTTGAATCGCTTGTGCCGACCACAGATGATGATGAGTCTTTACGACATCATCTACGTTTTCATCTACGTTTTTTCTCTTTCCTTTTAAACGATGCGGATTTCTCCGAATTTGTCTCGTTAACCAACCCCAAGATGATTATTTTGTGGACAAATTATTGTGCTGTGTGTATCATAAGCGTTAATGATAAAGTGTTTGTAGGAAGTGCAGTAGAGTGAATACCTAGAGACGTTTACTTTATTCTTTTTCTCTTTTATTCTACAATGTAATTCATTCACAACTTGCTAGGTCACTGGAATCTCTTCTTCTGCATCACGACGTGGAAGGATGCCACATCTTGTGAGACCGTTCGTTATTAAAGACACGCGTCCCACACACATCTCCAGCGCAGTAATCCTGGGAAATGAAGGATGTCGAGCGATTTCCCGTTTGTGATGCGTTTCATCCACATCAATCCGGTGGCCAGCAATTAAGCCGCGTTGATTATGACGTATGTCGGTCTCGCCCCGGAGTGCCTGCGTGTCCCCCCGCGGCGGCCATATGCAAATGAGGTGTGTGAGGGGCCCCTCGAACGAGCCGTGGCCTCGCTGTCCAACACGTCTGTTACTGTCCGCCTCCTGTATATAACGTTGTCACTTGTTTGGAGGGACCGCTCGATACGCACCTTGTACCTGCCACCAACGCCGACACCACCCTTGATGGCTTTGGTGTCGTTGGTGTCAACCACCCCCCCCCCCCCCCCCCCCCCCCTCCCCCCCCCCCCCCCCCCCCCCCCCCCCCC
>JAYMFT010358660.1:0-22855 GCA_038088735.1 Panulirus argus
ACGGAGGAGGGTGGATGTGTTGGAAATGAAATGTTTAAGGAAAATATGTGGTGTGAGATGGTTTGATCGAGTAAGTATTGTAAGGGTAAAAGAGATGTGTGGTAATGAAAAGAGTGTGGTTGAGAGAGCAGAAGAGGGTAAGTTGAAATGGTTTGGACATATGGAACGAATGAGTGAGGAAAGGTTGACAAAGAGGATGTATATGTCAGAAGTAAACTATGCTGCATGGTAACAGGTAAACAGAACCATCTGAATCTTCAGGCGTTCTCTAGATACCAGTAGAGAGTGGACGAAAGTCTGCTCCCTACAGACTGGAAAAGGACTGAATCTAATAATAAAGCTGCATGAGGACAGTGATGGTGTAGGACACGGATCGAGTCTTCTATTCCAGTTCGTGCGAGACTTCAGCCATCCTGGTGATTGGACCAACGACCTGGAGACTGCATCTCTGCGTTCAGTCATGGTCAGAAATTCAGAGAATGCAGCTTCGTCAAACACAGTTCACGAAGAATCTCAGTATCAGTCTGGAGGTCGTCCAATAAGATCCCCTCTTAATTAAAAGAGCTGTCAACATGTAGAAGTTTATGACCTAAAGCATGACCTGACCCTTGCCTCAGGTGCTCCCATTTCTTACTGAACCTTCCCCTGACCCTCATCCGATGAGGTCACAGGCTCTTCCTCTCCCATATGTCTTTGCAACCTTCCTGTATTCATTACCTCACTATCCCACGTCAAGTAACCGTTCAACACACACGAACCCGATCGGATCTTCCTGTTTCATTTTCCTTATGACTTTATTTTACTGTACATCTATCTATCTATCTATCTATCTATCTATCTATATATATATATATATCAATTCTGAAACAGTAAACGAAGTATGCAAATTCTGAGGCGTCATGGCAGGTATGCAAATTCGGGCGAGGAAAGTGTCAAGTTGAAGTCATTATGGTGGAGAAGCAGCAAGAGTGAAGCACACGTTGGACCTTTTAAGGAGGTTGCATGAAGGTGGAAGTGCCACGAGCCAGGCCGCCACACCTGTTGGGTAATGACGCCAACAAGGAGCACATTAACGGGCGTCTTCAAGGGCAGAGGCGGAGCACGTCTCTCTCAAGTTTCAGTGGAGCTGAATCTGGCCACAAGCAGCGGGAGCAGGAAGACGAGCCTGGAGATGGCCAGCACGAAAGGTGCAGTGCTGCTGCCTTGAGTTGGCCAGCCGTGTGCGCAGCAGCAAAGCCTTCAGACATCGTCTGGTGAACCTCCTGACGGGGCTGCGAGTCTTGTCCACAGCCATAACGACGCACGTAACTGCGCGTTCCTCGTTACCCTCACCACGAAGAACCGCCGCCCGGGTCAAGCGGGAGGTCGTGACCCCCGGCACGACAGCGTCAGGTGCTGTGGTCAGCGGGCACCACTCAGTCCGGACGCCTGGCGGGTCGGCTGGCGGCCACGCCCATCACCCCGCCACTCGCCCTGCTGACCAGCCATGAGAGACGGCGGTCGTGGGCGTCAGGACCCGGGCACGCCAGACGCGTCCACACACAGCCAACGACAGGTTAATACAAACAACATTAGCTAACCTTTAAATAAAAGATTTTACGATGCTACCTGTATTCACATGCTTCCTTAATAATGAAAGACACAATGATGCAGTATACAAGAGAGAGAGCTGAGCACAATGAAACAGACGTAAACATGGGATCAAGCGAACCTGTAAAGAGAAGAGCAAGCAGTGGTAGAAATGCAGCTGAATACAACATTATTCAGACGGCAACAGACCACTGGGTCCTAACGAGGCTCTTTGTGACTCTGGAAGAGAAGAAAAACTCGTGCAATAGTACAGGAGGAGGAGAAAGGCTTACGCATCTTTCAAAGAGGACGACCAGTAGACTTGTCGTACGACTAATGAGAAGCAAATAATGTCGGCCGTAGAGTTGTGGCGAGAGGTTTATAAAGTGTGCGTTAGAAAGCATCTGTAGAGAGCACGTGTTTCGTGAACCACTCGAATGGGTAAGCCAACAATCCTGTTGGGGAAAAAGTAATAATTCGCCTCATTCGAGGCGAAACGTCTGCCCACGAGTCTGTATCCATTACTACGAGTGAATCAGACGAGTCTGACCTTAAATAGCTCGTTAGGTCGAGGCTATCGGAACCCTGGGATTGTCCATGGTTCAGCAGATGCAAGGACTGAAATACTTTCGGGTACACAGGATCGATAGTCGTTGGCAAAGAGGGATATTTTGCAGATAAGTAGAGACAGGTCAAGGACTCAAATCTAATGTGGTGCGTTGGTCGACAGGTGTACATGACAACTGGAAGAAGACCATATTTCAGGGATGAGCAGAGGGTGAGGAAGGAAAGAATGCTCATCCAAACACTCCTGGGGGAAGATGTGACGGGAACAGTGCTGATCATTAAACAGAAGACAATTGGTGGATGTGGTCAGAACACAAGGCGCCAACCAGTCATGGTTCCGTCTGCATTGGTTACGATGAACATAAGGATCTTGGAGACAAGTGGGGGAGAGGGGTAGTCATTAGGGCTGCCATGACTGATGACACCGAGCGATGAGAGGAGCCCAGAACGCAATGTCAAAGGGCGAACGACGGGGAACGCGGAGTGAGGCGAGACCCGACAGTGGTACTGCCAGCAGTAGGCACTGTCCCCCCCCCCCCCTACTCTCCCCTGGTAACAGTGCCCCACCTGATCCTATAGCAGCCGGCAGGATATCCAGGTTGGCCGCCCTGGCTGGCTCCTGTTGTAAGCCACGGCTGACCGTGTGGTGCAGCTCCCCAGCGCCACACGGGCAAGCTGACGAGGGCCAGGCGGCCCACCCTGGGGGCGGCTACGGTAATTACGAGAGGCCCTCCAGGGTGTCAACACGCCGCAGTGTCGCCTCCCTCACACAAACAACACATCACTCGCGCCACACTGCCTCCAGTGTTGACTCTCACACAAAGACTGGCACATCTCCCTGTTCCCCAGCTGCCCGTACGGTGAGGGCAGCAGTGTCTCTCCTGCCTGTATAGGGGAGCACGAGATTCTCCGGTTTGTTTACACACCTCACAGCTAGTCTGCCGTTGGTTCAGACCGCCAGCGGCGACGGCGGACCACATGATGTTGGGGGCCCAGCATGACGGCCCCTCACGACCCTACCGGCCCTGGCTCACGACCTGGCTTTGCCCTGGTTGGTGCCACCAGTGTGTGCTGTACCACACCCACACCACTACACTGTAACGTACAATTTGCGTGCGTATAACGCCAGGATAACGTGTCTCTGGCGTCTCTCTCCCTGCAGAGTCTGGTGTAATAAGTATGTAAAGATGCCTCACGTGGCACACAGGGAGTGTGGAGTGTGAAGAACAACACGATAAGAAAGCCTAAAGTGTGTTCTCTCTGGTCCATTGTAAGTGGAGTGCGTCTTTAAGGCAAGCACTGTTGACTGTGGTAAGAGGGTGGTGGGTGAGAAGGCATCAAAGGAACAGTGTCTTTGTCTTGCTGGACTCGAGCAACACACTACACAACACAACCATCTACTTCACAACACATTTACCAGCCTAACAACACAGCGTTTTATGTCAACACATCCCAGTGACTGGCGCGGTCATACTACCGCTGACGCCGAGCACTCCGGCACCTGGCCGGTCAAGACAGACAACCATCATCACACTCTGAAATGAACGACATCACAAGACTGTACGCACTCTATCGCAGAACACACAGGGCCGCCTCACTGCTAGAAACCCGGCCTCAGAGACCGTCAGGCCACTAGAGAACACACAGGACTGCCACACTGCTAGAAATCTAGCCTAAGAGACCGTGAATCCACTAGAGAACACAGAGAACTATGGCCGTGCCTGGTAGAAACCCTAGGTGAGGGAGTGTCACGTTAAGGCTATGATGAGGGTGGTCAGCCAGACCCGGACACGACCACATCACCGGCTGTGGCTCCACCACACCAGACCACACCCACGCCTCACGTCCGCCTCCACTTTAACCCCCACCACCAAACGTTACCCCACTTCACTGAAAGCCCCCGCCGGCCGCCCCCCACCCTAGTGGGGGAAACATAATGTGGGTAGAGAGTGGAGGCGTCCTGTGGGAGGGGGAGGGCCTGCTGACGAAGGTAATGGTCAGCCGCTGGGGCCTGGCTCAGCTGGGGCTGACATACTTCCTGCGCCATTACTGACCCTTCATCTCTGAAGGGGGCGGTAATACAGGAAGTGTGCTGGCCACAGTAATCGCTCACTGAATCAGAAGTTACGGGAGGGGTTGCAGTCGTGCATGTACGGAGGCATACAAGACCAGACTGCTCTGGCGTCGCCGGGAGTGACGGGCACAAAGTGGCGGGCAGACGCGCTCCTTGCAGCGTCGCCAAGCACCTTCCCGTCAGCAGGATAGTCAACATTATGGAATGACTCGCCAGTGAGGCACCCGACAACCGGCACCGCAGACACCATCACGAATACACGCGACAAATACTCTGCTTCCAGTCCTCGACTGACGACATTATCTGCGCTTCCTTACCTCCAGGTACGGTGAGCAGGTGTCTCTCTGCAAGTCTCCCGGATCTTTCCTACACTCATCCATCACGCCGGTCTGTGCCACTGTCACGCACACTCTAGTACAGACCCTGAGGTCTGTTGTTGTCTGTACTGCAATACACCATCACTCAGTACAGTGTGGCAGCGATACTGAGCCAAACGCACCAATCACACACCACACTCCTGGGTTAAGGTGCAGCCAGGTGGGAAGCCACCCCCCACCCCCGATTCGTACAACAAGATAAAGCACAACGCCACTCAGCTTAATGAGTAGAATTTCGCAGAAGACAAGCAGTTATCTGCCTTCCAACCCTCTGTAATTAGGTACAAATTAAATAAACGAGGCTCCCTGGCGGGAAAGACATATAATGTTGGCAATTTGTTATGGTACATGGTCAATAATGTCATTACCCACCTACAACTAGTGTACCCACCTACACTGTATACCATCCTCCTCCACACTCCTGAATTCAGTTGAGTGAATTACGTATTGTGTTATGTGGGAAGGAACTTCTACGCTCACGGGGCCCCATCCTTGAAAATTCTCTGCCATTACATTGCCTTTTAAACTTGTGTATGGTGTCCGCATTCACCAGGTCCTCCCTCAGTGTACGCCATTCAGGCAACAATCGTGTACACTATACAAGGCGTTCCCGTCGTCCGTCCGTCCGTCAGTGCTTTGTACACACGGCGAGCACGTTGCCGGACGCACGACAATACACGGCACCCGGTAATTCGTCCATTTCCCTGGCAAGACAGAAATCATGGACTGCTGGGATGAAATATTTTCTGAAAAAATGTTTTATTGCTGAGCGGGAAAGGATGTGACGGCAATACGTGAGGTACAGTGAGGAAATATGGCGAGGCGAGGGCTTGGAAACACTGTGGTGGCCAAGGAGGGTGAGGAAGGGCGTGCTGCTGGTGAGGGAGGGTGTGGTGGCCAGGGTGGGACAGCCTGGTGGTAGTAAGGAAAGGTGTGACAACCCTCCGCAGGACTGAGCAAACAAGAGCACGGAGGGACCGAATCTGCTAGTATATCACAGAAGTATTTCTATGCATATTTCTTAAGTTTCTTATTTAATCTTAAACTATGTTCTCGGGTTGTTTTTTGTCCTACATCCTTCGAAGAACTGTTCATTGTCTCCGTCATCAACCTGTTAATCAGGTCAACCCTCATTGTTCTCTGTTGCATGGTGAGCAAATTTAAGGCCTTTATCCTCTCCCGGAGCTCAGCTCTCTTAATTGTGGAACCATCTTTGTTTCCCTCCTCTGAACCTTCTCCATTAGCTCTCTGTGCTTCTTTAGGTGCGCTGACCAAAGTTGAGGAGCATATTCTAGTTCCGGCCGTATGTTAGATATAAACAGCTTGCTGAATATTTCCTTATCCAAAAATCTGAAAGCTATTTTAATGTTTGCCAGGAGACAGTTGGTCTCCAAAGCTATAGTCCTACTGTGGGACTCTGGCCACAGGTAAGGGATGCTGTCTGTTCCAAAGTCCTTCCCACACACAGAATCTTGAAGCTTACGTCCTACTGAATAATGATCATGTTGAGGCCACCTTTCCCTAGGTCCCATCCTCATTACTTCATCATCAAGCATGTATCATACAAACTGTGGAGTCTGTCAAGGTCCCCTTGTTCGTCTATACTATCCTTCTTTCTTTTCTTTAAATCCCTCATGACCTTTGCATCAACTGCAAATATATTCAGGGAAAACTCCGTAGATCTAGAAGAGTAACGGTCCCAACAAAGAACCCGTGGCACTCCGCTGCTCACCTCAACCCGTTTGGAGGAGGCTCCTCTAACGTGCGTCCTTTGTTTCCTGCCACTAGGATAATCTTCCCACGGAAGGAGTCTCCTCCTTGTTACTGCCTGGTGATGCAGATTCTAAATAAGCCTCCCAGGCACATGGGGACAGTGTCAAATGCTTTCTGGCAGTCAAGATATAAACAATCCATCCAGCCTTCATTTTTGTCTTGGACTAAGCTCACTCTCTCGTTACAAATCTAAAAGGTTCGTAACGCATGACCTCTGCCTGAAACCTAAGTCTGACTTCGGTAATTTCTTCTCTGCAGGAAGTCATCCACGAACTTTCTGAATATCTTTCCCAATATCTTACAGAATACACTTGTCCAAGAGAGTGGTCTGTAGTTCAGCGCCTCTTCCCACTCTTCTTTCTTAAAGATAAATATGATTTTTGTTCTCCCGCCCTCAAGGCACGTGACCGTCCTCCAGCAACATCTGAAACGGCTCCTCAAGAACATCTGTCTTTTACGGATCCCTCAGTATCTTACTGTTGGCACCTCCTCCTCTCCACACCATGCCACTGGTGATGAAGCCATGGCGCCTTCCTCTGTGAAAACACCTCTGAACTTGTGATTCATAACCCCGCACAACCTTGCATCCTCCTCCTCTACAACTCGTCCCTATGGATCCTTCAGTCTGGTGGGCTGCCCTGCTCACTAACTGACAAAGTTACTCAGGATGAATTTATGGGAAAGTTTTGGATCATCATCTGCCTTCTCGATCGCCTTTTTAAAATTTCTGTGTCCCTCCTTTCTTTCCCTACTGTTCCTCCATTCTGCTCACTTATATCTGATAAATGCTGGGTGTGTGTCTGCGTGTGTTGCCATGCACCACCGAGGGGACACTTGCCACGCATGACGCTCTACATTTCCCGTCGCCATTCTCGACATGCAACGCAACAGACAGCTAAACAGATTCACCTAAACAAAAACACTTCATGACGAAACAAAACCAAGTCAACAATGTATCAAGGCAACAAATAAATCATTAAATCTGTAACACTATACTTCATGCATCAGGATGGCAAGTACATAAAAGGCCAGATATAAAGATACAGAAATCGGCCATTTGTTGTGTGTTGCGACCTATGCGTCACTCGGACCCGGGTTCGAGTCGGGGAGCGGGCAGTCGGCTCACACCCAACCCAGCAATGCGTCCTCTCTTTGAGCATGGTCTATAAATGGGTAACGTCTGTTCCTGGCGCTATCTACCTAACGTGGGAAACTGCGAACAAGTATGGATTTGAAAATAGCTCGGCCATGTTTTAAAGTTACGAATACCGAACCCTGGGGACGGATGCAGGCTCGTGCGGGACACAACATGGGCCGTGTGGCCGCTGCACCAGAGCCCAGTGCGAGGCCAGCAGAGGAAGCCTTTCACGAGCCGGCAGTACTCCGGGTGGAACACGAGCCGGGAATATCACAAAAGCATTCCAATATCCAACGAAGCATTTAACGTGTGCCCGGGGAAGACCGGAGGAAAACCTCGGGAAGACCTGGGGAAGACCTGAGGGCAAACTGCGGAAGGAGGAGTTCGGGAAGACCTGGTAAGGAATTGGGAAGCTCAAGGGAGCACTTGAGGAAGGCTCGAGAAGGATCTGGGAAACACTTAGAAAGACCCGGGGAGAACCTGCGGTGATTCTGAGGACGACCTGCGGAGGATGTGTTGGGGAGCCTGAGGAAGATTTGGGGAGGATCTGGAAGATGGCCTGGGGAGGACCTGGGGTGGGGAGGAGGCCAGTAGAGTGGGCACTACTCAACCCACTACTCCAGCCTCCCAGCTCTTCAATTACTATAACAGCCCAGCCCAGCACACGCCCTGGGGTGTTTGTACTGGGGAGCGGGGAGGACGGTCGCCCAGCGGGCCCGGCTACATGTGATGGTGGTGGCCACATATATGGCCAGGCAGGAAGATGGGCACTGTGAAGGATAATGATGAAGGTGTAGGTACAAGGATGGAAGATAGTGAGACACTATCCGGGAGGGGAACGGCAGTGAGAGTGATGATGATGGCGGAATGGAAGATGGTGAAGGAAGACATACCTGGAGAGAGAGGGAGGGAGGGAGAGGGAGGGTATGGTGAAGGTGCGGTGGGGGATAATGAGTGATGGTGAGCGACGTGGGCCTCTGGAGGAGGATGGTGACACGGGGCAAGACCTGCTCGCCTGACGACCACACAGCCTACCAGCTGCCAGGTTAAGGTCGGTAGCCCAGACAGGTGGTGGAGCCGACCCAGACTTGCTATCACATCCAGCTGGCGAGAGCCAGTCAGGTGGTAACCCTCACCACACACCGCCTGGCGCTCGCCCCTACAGCCGTGTACAAGGGTAAAGATGTCTCCAATCTCCCGGTACTCTGTGCTGACGATCATCACCTGAATGGTCGGTCAACAGCGACTGCTGGTATAATGCAGGACACGGGTTCGAGCCCCGACTCAATCCTACAGCTGCTATAGACTCGCAGATGGACCGAATATGACACACGCGACCGCCAGGCATTACATAAGCACTCAAGGCAAACACGGGACACACGCACTCCTGTCTCATACACATAAACGCACTCCACCTCAGTAAACAGAATCCCTGAGAGTGCGTACTGACCACAGGCACTCCCAGCGTCCAGCCCCGCCACGCACTCTACACACACACAGGTAAGGCAAGTGCTAACCCCTGGCATGACCTTAAGGGTCAGGTCAAAGGTCAAGTTATGATATCTACGGGTGGTGCCGCCCTGGTCGGGGCTGCTCACTACTGGGGTCAGGCAGAGACACTCAGACACAACCTGAACAACTCCATCCAACACAAACCACATCACACGAAGTTTACATCCATCCAAACGCAAATATAACTAACAAACCTTACGAACGAACACTTAAAAACACATATAACGAAGTGTTCAGAGTAAGTATGACCACATCACATGAGGACACGAGGCACACACACACACACACACCCACTGTGCACACGCCAGACACAAGTCGTCACAGAAGCAAAACAAACACAAAGCAAAAATCTATCACAACAAGGATGACTTACACACGTAATCAAGAGAGGAAGGATCACACAATCAAAGCACACAATAATCCACTCAAGATAATGAATGAATAACAGCAAAAAACGAGAGAGGAACGAGCCTGCAACACACTCAACATACCTGCCAAGAGCGGGCAGTAAAGACACACTCGGATCACAAGGAGCAAACACACTCACCTGAAGCAGCCAACACACTTGAGACACATTAAACACGGGTACTTGGTGCAAGTATCAAGTACACACACTTAAAAGGCTCATTCAACACACACCCTCCAGACACACTCAACTCTTGAGTCAACAAAAGCATTCATCAAGTAGCTTTCTGCACTCTGGCCGAAGATAATGAGTCCATTGTGGGAATAACAGGAGTCAATGATAGTTGGGGCGTAGTAAGGGGCACAACAGCAGGTCACCAGAGCACAAGACACAGCAGGTACACCAGATCAGATCAGAGCGAGAGACGTCCACTGTACAGAGGGAAGATGAAGTCAGTCCTTCCCTCAGACAGCTGTGGGGAACATCTGCCAACTACGAACGCCAACACTGACAAGAGAATGTGTTATGCTACACTCCCTTATCTTCACTATGGAGGCAGACACCACCTAGCGTATCTTAGCGACACCCGCGACAAAATTCTTACATATTCTTTATATCCTAGATACCACTGGCTTTTGACCTGGCCTTGCGAATTAGATCATTTTCACCACACCTTCATCTTCAGGACACCAATGGAGTCTGACATGACCACTATCTTAAGGTCAAGACACATCTTCACTACGTCATAAACGTCCTGATTGATAAGAAAGGAATAAAAAAAAATCGCTAAATCAATGTCTTCCTCTCTGAGTGCAAGATATGACATTACAAATCTTAAACAACTCAAGTTTAGACCAACTTGCAGGAGTCAACAGTATTGTTATGATGTTAGGAAGTATAATGACTCAGATATGGATGGTGTGCTAGACCAGGGAACGACGTGAGACCCTAGCCTGGTAGTAACCACCACCCCAACACATCCTACCTGCCTGGTACTTTGCCACACACCATTCCAGCACAAGAGGCGTCAAAAGTAGCTGCTGTCCTCGGCTCTGCAACCCAATAACAGCCCCACACTCTCCCCACGCACCCCATCCTCTGACGCACCCCAGAGGAACCTTCCATCCGGGTCCAGAACGCCGTCATGCACTCTTACCTGACGCCTCCTTATCTTGCCTGACCCTTTCTCATCCCACCATAATTCCCTTGTCTTTGTACCCGTAATGTCTACATGTGTACATCAAGTAATATATCAAAACATACACTCTTGTGCGTCCCGCAGTCTTCGGTGTAGCCACCAACAAGAAGCCATTTCACGATTCCATATCAAATGCTGGACTCACACACGGTAGGGCAGTAGACCCAGCCAAGAAATCAGTTCTCTGGTAAGGAAGCATACTGTGCAGTGTCCCTCCCTGTGCAGGGGGAAGGGAGTAGACAGCCCCTGCTCCCCACTCGTTACCCAGGCAGTTGCCAAGCACCCACACGTTACACAACAGGAAACAAAATCTAACACAGTACATTACCAGAGGCAGTCGTTACTACGGCTGTACACTCACCTGGAATAGGAAAAAAAGTCAGTTAACAGTTATCCAGTTAAAATACTACTACTACTACTACTAACAATAATAATAAGAATAATTATACTAATACTGCCACTTCATGATAAAATACTTTGCAGATGTCGATGAGTTCAACAAAATTGGTTCCTTTAGAAACCATGTACCTGATGGAAGAAGAATTAGCTTTGGCAGGACACTACAAGAAGTGACAACAGGTCACTTTAGGGTGTTATGAAGGTTAGCAGAGACCCACATGGCCTGTACTATACACATGAGACGGTTAAGAAAGATCATAATAACTTCAGTGTCCAGAGAACACTAGCTAGGGCAGACGGGCGGGGGAATGATGAGGGCAGTGCGTATGGGCCGGTGTCCAGTGATTGTACGCCTCACTGCCTGTGTAGTGATGGTGTGTGGCAGGGTGGTGGGCGTGGTACCTCAATACGGCCACCATATACACGGTCACCTCTGGTAAACCTTATTCTGTGCAACACCGCCATCTGCTGGCTGACACCCCAGAGTGTACACTACACCCACGGTGTACAACACAGTACAGTGATCCTGTCGGCTGACACACTACAGTGTACAGTACAACCACCATGTACACTACACATGTACAATATGTATTCGTTATAATCCCCCAATAGGAGTAGTGGCACCGCCTGGGTGCACACACATTGTTTAATCTACAGGAAAAAGATGGGAGAAATTTTCAGAAAAGACGACTAGTGGACAGGAAAGATGGACAACAGGAAACATGGTCGACTTAAAAGACTGGCTGAGAGAAAGGGCTGGAGCGATCAACAGAAAAGACTGACGTGGTCGACGTAGAAACTGCACTCCTGGTGAAATCAATTTAAAACTTTAGAAAAAAAATTTGCCAATAGGTTATTGAAATTATATTCGAAGTTAAATTTCAGGTTGACAAATATTTGGTTGGCAGAAGGGGGGGGGGACAGGAGACCACCCAACGGTGGAGGCACAATAATGGGAGGGGCGCAGGGAGGGAGGCAGCGCCATTACCACGGCACAGGTCACACCTGCTTGCAACAAATGACACCCGGAGGACTCACTCACTGAATCCCAGACTAGGGAGCGTGGTCTGGAAAGGACAATCAGAAATCAAATTGATGACTTCCTGCCAAGGAAAAAACAACTAAGAGAGAGAGAGAGAGAGGACACTTCCAGAGAGAATCAGGTCAAGAAACTTGCCGGGCCCCATGGGAGGAGAAGGAGAAGAGTGGTTGGACTGTTTGTGTCTGGAGTGGCCATAACCATCTGACACTACCACACACCAGGATGGGAGAGGATCAGAGAGGAATAACGGGGACACTACTTCGGTGGAGGGAGGGAGGGACCACCGCTCCTCCTGGTCTCTGGATGGGTCGGACTTCCGCCCGAAGGTGTCTGCACATGACGCCCACGTCGTGAGGGAAATGGAGAAATACAAGAGAACCTGGAACAGCTATAAAGTTGGCTTGACGAACGGTTCTTGAAATCTAATCTAAATGAGTCGATGAAAAGTGACTTGACACGAACATCATTTAGCAAGAAATAAGATGTGGAATTGTGGCAGAAGGGACTTTGGGCGGAGACATCGTTCCAAGATGTCGCCAGAATCCCACCTTCCAAGAACATCAAAGACGACAAACTGTCTGCTGGGAAACAGTCACAGAGCTCTAAGTGC
Organism: Panulirus argus; assembly: GCA_038088735.1. Taxonomy (NCBI): domain Eukaryota; kingdom Metazoa; phylum Arthropoda; class Malacostraca; order Decapoda; family Palinuridae; genus Panulirus; species Panulirus argus. Next base: position 12,666 of record JAYMFT010358660.1, read on the forward strand.
ATAGATAACAAGAGATTCAGCCAGTTGTTCCCATCCTGCATGAGCTCAACACTAGACTATGCTTCTCAGGTCTGGCTGCCGCGCTTGAAGACGCACACAGGAGCAGAGGAGGGCAGCAAACATGGAACCAACATCAAGAAATAAGTTACAAGAAAAGGTTAGGTTAGAAGCCTAAAATGTGTCCGCCAAGGGATAATGAAGAGTAAGGGGTGATTTGATGAGAACCTTTAAGTCTGTAGGCAGTCTGATGGCATCCACAGTGGACATTTCCTCCAGAGCTGTAAGGACCTAACAGCCACAGACCACAACAAGAACGCACGCAAAAAGAACTTGCTTTACGTAAGGCAGTTTTTATTGCAAGACGAACGTCATAAGTGAGTGACAAGCCTGTCAATACCCCGGCAACATGCTCGAGTTCAAGACGTTGTATGACAGTTGGGATTGTTCAAGGGATGGGGCCCCGGGTGTACAACCCCCCCCCCCCTTCTGCCGTACAGCGCACACAGGGAGCCTGGCGCCAGGAGCGGTGGCGTCACAGGAGGCCGGCCCAGGTCCCTTGATCAATAGGCGCCGCACAAACACACACCGCCTTCTCATGATGCCAGCAGCGACAGTGATAGCACATCCAACGATGACGGACAGGGTAGCAGCTGAGAATCACGCCAGGTAATGTCACACTAATGCCGTCCGCCTCATAACCCCGCCATATCTGTTTATACACCTGACACCTGCACACCTGTCTCTACCTTCTGACTCTGCGAGGCACAGCCTCTAGCTCTGTCTACAGAGCTGACAACAAATCCAACGGGAAACTGTTCAGGAGGGCGAGAGGCGCGCATTAAATGCAAAGGAAAGCAGAGATGTGCTATATAGGGGGCGACGTACTGAACCAAAATATCGGAAGAAGTAGTCGGTAAAACACGAGGCCACTCAGTGGTCAGCAGCTTTCAGGGGCTATCAGCACTTACCAAGAGTCGTCGGCGTCAGCAAATGTCAGCAGGCTGGTAGCGAGTATTACTGCAGGTCGGGTCAGTAAGCGGTGGCATGGAAAAAATGTCAGAGGTTGTCAGCAAAGGTCAGCTGGCGTCCACCAGCCCCGGCAGGTGCCAGAGAAGCTCTTAGAAATCAGCCGGTGTCAGCAAGCTCAATCACGAGTCAGTACGCGTCAAATATTGCCACGGGTCAACTAGCATCAGCCGGGAATTTGGTTGCGACGGAGTCAGCAAGAACTTGTGGAGTGGGTTAGTGTCAGCAGTGAACATGTTCTATCCGTCAGCAGCCGTGAGGGAGTTGAGTCAGTGTCAGCAGAGCACAACTGGCGTCAGGAGCAGCGATAAGGTGTGTGTGCTAGGGTGTGGGGGGGGGGAGGGGGTCAGTGGTCATCAATAACCCCGCCAGGTCGCCCCCTCATCCCCCCGGGACTAGCCCCCCTCCCCCCACTCTCACCCGGCCATGTGCAGGAATTCCAATAATGGTGGCGAGCTGGGGAGAGCGGGGAGGGGTGCTGACCAGCGGGGAGTGGGGAGAAAGAGAGCCCCAGGGACGAGTGCACGGGTTGGGGGGACAGGGAGTGAGTTGGAGGGGGGGACAAGGACGAGAGTAGAGGTGGGGGTGGAGAGAGGGGGTTACGAGGGTAGGGGAGGGGAGGGGGAGAGGAAGCTAATACAGGATGACTCAGAGGGAAACTTACCAGACGGTCGTGATGGCCTGAGGCCGGGGGGGGGGGAGGGGTGCAGGGGCGAGGGAGGCAGCCAAGGAACACGACGATTGGCTACGCCACCAGCTGACCCGGCCTTACGTGGGAGCAGCCAAGGTTAGAGTCCCACACCAAGCGACTGGCGTTCCCTAATGCCAGCACCTTTATAGCCTGCATAGGAATGGCTCCTGCAGGGTAATGCATTATACAACAGGCTATTGTATTCACTCTCCCTATGCTGTATTGGCTCTGGAGATGGGACAGGCTTCCTGCTTATGCTGATGAATTATGATATGGCAACACGGCTGGTCCCACACACACACACACACTGGCCATGCCAACATACAAGGCACATGTACACACGTAATTATTCTATGTACATATATTTTACCCACACATACATACAGGCAGGTAATATCTGTACAAATTACTGTACACAAGGTGAGGAACATGTGTACACATGGAAAACATACACACAGTGAGACACGTACAAACACTGTACCCAAGTGTACACGTACACTGGAGGAATGGCAAACTTATAGTCTCTCTCTCTCTCTCTCTCTCCCTCTCTCCCTCTCTCTCTCCCTCTCTCTCTCTCATCCTGTACACACAACACTGGGCAGACCAAACAACACTGGTGTTCCCGTAACCAAGAGCAACATGACTGTTTGTCGTGGGAACACAGTGTTTCATTACATCAATATGGAACACAAACTAACCAATTTCCTGCAGCACACAGACGGTGTGGCCCGACCCATGACCAGGGTCACGCAGACCACGCCCAGGGCCACAGCATCGTGCTGAAGGGTGGTACCGCATTGAGAAGTTTGCCAGAGGCCTCCTGGCCCAAACCCGGCACAAGAACACTTCAAGACAAACCAAACTACACCCGTTAACAAGAAGCAAAACAATCAAAAGTTGCAGTCGTCCTGCAAGTGATTACTTTACTTGGGAAAGTTTGATTACCGAGTGAGGTATGCAAGTCCAGGTGACTACCTCGCGTAATAGAAAGTACAAGGCTCTTCCAAGAAATACTAGTGTTACTAGTAGTGTCACCACTACTGTTACTAGTAATGTACTAGTTACCAGTGGGGATGCAGCATATGTATGAGACAAGTTCCGGGATAAACCCTTTTCCAAGAGGTATGAAACCAAACTACTTACGGTTGTCACTCCACCCGAGGCTTTACGTACTGGGTGACGAGTGAGTGAGTCAAGCTAAATCAGTTTATGATGAGACACCTTCATGTCGTAAGCAATGCTAGGAGGAGGGAGGAGGGGCAAGTGTCTGCACCAGCATACCCCAGCATACACTCCTGGGGGAGACACCCTCTAACCGCACTTCGTGGGGGAGGGGGGCAGATGGTGTAACCTGGGTAGACAGCTATCAACTCTGGCTCTGAACGTGTCGGAGACTCGAGAATCAGACGAGCCCATTCTGGCCTCAGCTCCGCATCTGGACAGTGAGGGATTTTCTGTATTCCTACCTCGTGTAATATTGTCCTGTGTTTTTCCTCAACTGTGAGTTTTTCTATATTTCTCTTTCCATATGTTATATTTAGAGTGTTACTCATACTACCCTTCTTAATATTGTTATATTGTTTCGCTCTAAGCGTTTTTCCTTACTTCTATGTGCTATGTACTGTGTTTTTAGATTTTCTTTGCATTTTCCATAGCGTATGGTAGTTTTGAGACGCGATTTTCCTATTTTTGTAGATTCCTGATGATGCCCCTGTGTAGGTGAAAGCCTGAATGTAATAAAGGATGATCTACGGAAATCTGGTGTTTGAGCACACACCTAATATTAGAGAAATACTGAACATAAGAAAAAAGATCAATAACTCTAAATATGCTGTCGTATTCAATCATATATATATATATATATATATATATATATATATATATATATATATATATATATAGGACAAATGATAAGAAAACAATAATGTGAGCAGTTGAAGTGTTTGTAGACGTGGGTGTTCCAGATTGTAATGTTAAAGGAAGAAGGAAACCCTCAAGAGGGAAGATCATTCCACGGTCGCGCTGTTCGAGGGAGGAACGAGGTATGGTAACAGTCACTCCTCGGGTGGCGGGTCTCCACACGGAAGCAGCAGACCCGTGCCGCGGGTGCAGGTCTTACCGGCGGGAACCCAGCCAAATCGGGCTCGAGAGCAGAGCAGGAAGGAGGCCGCAGCACCACAGTGGAGTGGGAGAGGTGGCTGGAGGGAGGCCACGGCAGGAATGTTGACAACAAGGAAGGATTCTGATCCCACTCCGGCTATGGAGGAGGAGGAGCCAGCCAAACTATGGCAGCAGCGCTCCTTACAGGGGCGAATGAGGCCCCCGTAGACGGGGGAACTAATCTTGCTACCTGTACAAGACCCCAGCTTTTGGCGAGCACATTCTGGATATTCATTTACGTGGAGTTGTCTGGGGCGGGGGGGGGGGGAATATGGTTATGCCAGACGTGTGTATATAACTATAGGGCTGTTCTGAGGCGTCTTGAAACTTTAACAGTATGAAACGAGTGAGATTTCGAAAGATATGTAAGCAGAATTGCATTTCTCACTGCTACTCTGTTCCAGGACAGTGTACAGGTCCGAGTTAAGAGAGGAAAACAACGCGTAATGGTCTCATGGGAAGTCAAGTGAAGTGTGTAGAGGAAAAATCATGAGCATAAGATATATACAGTCTGAGGTTGAAGAAAGATCACCTATGGATTGAAGAAAAGAAGGCACATGATAAGACAGAACCCTGAGGAACACCTCTCTTGAGAGTATCACGGAAAGACTAGACACGAAGCGAGGAATGAGCAACAGAGACAAGCAGAGGAGAAGAAAGACGGAAGTTCTGAGAGATACGACCTATGCCACAATGCTTGGCAGACGTCCACACTACGACACAAAAGTCGCAAAAAATTCTATAAGAAAGGAGGACCAGAAGTGAGTCAGACAGCCGTCACCAGCGGACCCTGTAACGTGAGAGCCATACTGGTGATGTGAGAGACGGCCACGAGATCAAGTGCTTAAGACAGCGAGAGTTAAAGAGGGTTTTAAAGCCTGTGGGGACAGCAGAAGTGAGAGCGATGGAGCGACAGCAGGAGGGCTTGGAAGGTGTTCCTCCGCTCTCGAGGGTGGGCTGCACCGCAGGCACCCTTCCAAGAAGGAAAAGTTGCGGTTTTTACACAAAGACGAGACTGCTGAGGAGGGATGGGAGCTGGCATGCGGCCACTCTCTCTTCGATCACGAGGTGGTGCGGCATCCGGACATTTATACCTTGCTCACATATAGCTGTTGGTGGACCTCAGCTTCGTGGTGGGAGGCCAGAGAGCAAGTTACGAGAAATCGGCTGCTAAAAAGACCAGGTTTATCGGTTTAGAAAAGAGGAGAGGCTGGATGGGACGAGGTGTTGGAGCGGCTTTATGTTAAGCGCCGGAAACATTTATCAGCTGCAAACAAGTCAGACCAGTACGTTTTCCCCTTACGAAGGAGAACTTGACTCTGAGAAGCACAGCCTTCCACTGACTCCAAGCAGAAACGAAAGGAAAATAAGAGTCGGGATACAGAAAGAGTTCCGTGGCGCAACACACTATCTCTGTTGCGACAGGCATCAGAGGAAAGAACTATCGAACCATAAATGTATAGCATGATAAAAGATTTCCTAGCAGAAACGACGTAGAACCCTACCCCAGCAAAATGGACTCTGCTGCGTGTTCAGCACAGCTTGAGGCATCTCGGCCAGTTCTGCAGAGAACACGACTGAACCTGACCACACTGACGAGGGAAGTTGAAGTTTTGCGATGGGTACTGGAGTGACCACGCCCAGGTGGACGTATAGAGATAAGGAAGACCTTAAGCTGCAGAAACAATTCTGCTATAGTCGGGAGATTCAGAGTATTAACACGAGTTGAGTGTTGGAGGAAAGGATGTGGTGATCAGGAACCGGTGACCGGTGGGGTGGTTAATGATATTCTCTAAGCTAACTTATTTGCTGGATGTACGTAAGTTGAAACATGTTACGTATATAACCATGAAAGTAGTACAAAAGGGGTGTAGGAGTGTAAATATTAGTATTCGTGTTTCTATATGAATAAGTGCACATTTAAGACCTTTATGCATGAGAGTATGTATAAGTAAGCATACATGTGTGTGCCTACATATGTAAATGTATGTAGGTACGTCCCAGACGAAGTTCACAGCCAGACCAGTTTCCTTGCAATATGCCCGTCTCTGCTGGGGGGAATCAGTAGGGCATATCTCCAACTGCTGGGTGTTGAGGCATGAGGTGCCCCCCGCATGGTGCTGGGGGGGGGGTAGCAGTTAGAGTGACGGAGAGAGGCGGTTGTGGGTTTACGAGAGACGGATGAGGGGCAGTTTGTGATGATGAGAGACCCACCCAACGTCTGGCGAGACAATCTCCCTCACTCCCGATGATACTCTGATGGTCTTGGATCTAGCCACCCCCTCCCCCCCTCACCACGTCACGTGGTCTGTAGAGGCCTCCCGCTGACCCCGGCCACCAGCGCCAGACCCTCCCCGGCCGCCCTCCCAGCTCTGGCACCAGGACCATACACACCTCCGACCCGAGGTCTGTGCCAGCCGCTGTGCCTCTTCCACTGCCCAACAGCACGGGTCGTGACGGTACAGGGTACAGCCAGGTGCATCGTCTCGGTGGATGACGGTAAATGTATACCAGCAGAACGAGTGACGGTACAAGTGTACGATCATGGAGGGTGACAGTACAAATGTACCATCTAGGAGGGTGACGGTACACAGGTACACCCTGGACCTGCTGGTGGTCATGGCCACGCGATGTGGCGATATTAATTACGATAAGGAGGACGTATCTGGCCCCTCACCTTCCACCCCCCTCCGGCCCGCCCCCTTACCTCAAGTTGGACCACGCCAACATTTAAACCGCCAGCCATCAGCCATCCAGCCACTACCCAGCCATCAGTCAGTTTCTGTGGCTTCTCTCCCAGCAGCGTCACCATACGATACCCACAGAGTGGGACGGGCTCTACATGCTGAGCCTCCTGACATACGACTGCGTCTGTACGTCTCAACACACACACACACAGATACCGAGGTTCCATTACCGATGGCCGAGGACATGTGATGCCAACATATGACACGCATACAAGATGGCCGGGCGAATTTTGTCCCGTGGGTTGGCTACTGACGGCTGCGATAAGAAGTGCACCAACGGCCGCCCACTCGCGACAAAATTCATATTGCTAATGGCGCACGTAATTACTGGAGGCCGACAGCTCCGCCATACTAACCAACAGTCTGAAGCACAATCATTCTATTCATAAACTCATTTATTATTAGCCAGGAAGAACAGTGTCCAGAGTGAGCGTCACCTTCTCCATCGCATGCCAACACCGTCGTCCTCTCTACTGCCTCAGTCTCATGAGGTGATCCTAGAGTGTGCTGACGCCTGCGGCAGGTGGGTTGTGGCAGCCAGCGTGGCGGTGGGTCAACCTGCCTCGTGCAGGGGAGCAGGCGGCCCCGCTCTGGGGTCAGGAGTTAGCGCCATCCTGCCGCAGGACCCCCCCCCCCTCTGCAGCCTGGGGCCAGGGTAAAATAATTCAATATTGGATTTTGAAAATAAAATAAAAGAAAAATAGCTCGGGCTGTCGGGCGTTTTATTTCTTATTTCTAGAAAAATCTCAGCAATGTTATAAATGACCAGTGTTTACGGCGTGTTTTTTATACCCCTCGTCTTTAGCCAGCTGGCTGCTTGATGAATCTCTGGGGGGCGGAGGGGGACCATGAATGGAGCGGCCGTTTCTCTGGGGAGCGCCATTCCACATCGCCCGAGGCTTCCCACGGCAGAGCCATCGTTCGTGTTCACCAAACACGTGACCAACCCAACCCAACACGCCACCCGCACGCGCGTGGCGCCGCCCCGACCCATCTCCAGGGAGCGAGCCTTCATCACAGCCACCCATCCACCCACCCAGCGGCCGACCTTGTACCTACGTGGAGGCGCGACTTGGGAACCAGACCTTTCGCTACATGGCGTACCATAGCGTACCTCGCATGTAACACGGTACATGACAACCGCGCTGCCACCCATCACCACACAGTACGACCACACCACCACAACGGCACCATGATTGTGCTTTGCGGTACAACCACATCACCACAATCTGCACGGCACCTGAGGTCAATGTGCAGTGCACCTCTGGTGTACACAAGTCCCGTCTCCTCACCGTCATCTCCAGCAATGTTTTCCATGTACACATTGTACTCCTCCCAGAGAAATCCATTTTCCCTGTACAACTCTCTCTCTAACCCCGTTAAACCTAGTCTCTAAAGTTTTTTCTAAGTTAAACCCTCTCTCTCTCTCTCAAACCCACTCAAAGCACTCGCTTAACAGCCCCCCATTCCTACTGCTGCAGCCATCAGACAGAACTGGTGCATTCAAACCAACGATCAACCAATAGAGAACGAGGCGTGTTTCAATAAACCGCTCGACTTAAAGAACGAATGTATACAATATTGGCGGGGGGAGGGGGGGGGGGGGGCGAGCACTTGCACAAGCGGAAACAGATATAAAACCTGACTTTGCCGATAAATGTGTCGGGTATAATCTGATCTGCTGCAACCCATCCCTGCCTCTCCAACGCGAAATATATATGAAATATTTACGTCTTCTGCTTCTGCGATGTGATCGTCTCTTATGTTTGGCGTTGACATTAGCCAGTGTTACCAGTGGCTGGCGTCCTCGCCTCTCATCGTGTGGTAGCAGTCCCCACTACCAGCGAATGGGGCCGGCCTTCACAACTACGCCGTCATGAAAGGATTCAATCTTCTCGGCTCTGGGCCGGATTCCCTGCTCACACGTGTGTGTATGTGCGTGTGTGGGTGTCTCACCGTCACACACACACACACGATGACGTAGTGTAAATAAGTCATCATGAGTGATGATTGTTGTTGTTCCAGTGTTGTGGTGGGGGGGGGGGGGAAGCACACCCGGTCCCTCTCCCTCAGGAGCAAGGGGGTAATGAACCCTGGGGCCCGGTCCCCCGAGACTTCCACACCCTCTGCCCTACCCGGCCATCCCCTACCCCCCACCTCGTCAATCATCACAACAAAGGACACACGACTCTACCGCAATTATAAAACGGCAGCAATTTTCGTCTACCCATTCCAGTGTCGATCTGAACTATCCTTCCAGTACACACGGGGAGCGGGCAGGACGCGGGCAACTCTTTGATGATCAGAGGAGAGCAGCCGTCCCACCCCCACCGGGCCTGCCTCACACGGGGGTGACAGCTTAAAGCACTAAACAGGACTATACATCACGTGCGACCTACGGAACGACACCACTGACCACAGGCATATTGAGGTCTTTGCACAGCGTCATCCTCTCCCCCTGTGGCCACTGCAGGGGCTGGGGTTGTGCACCCCAGGTCTATAAAGTCGGATAGCTGGGGGAGGACTCACGATATATGATGTAGCAACGTGTCAGGTGGCACTGCACTACCACGTGAGCCGCACAGAGAGTGTGGCGTGGAATGGTGGTCACGGCAAAGAGTGCGAGGTGCGGTGGTCGTGGTGGAGCGGGAGGGGGCTGTACCAGCATGGCAGTAATGGCGGCCATCCGTCTCTGTGGCACCGGCCGACGTGTAGTAATTGTACCACTAGCCCGTAACGACCAACGTGGGGCCCCCGCCAGGTCCCCCGTGGTAACCCTGGGTGGCGTGTGACCCTCACCACAACCTGGGAAACTTCCTTCCCGTACGATTCTGACCACTGCAGCAGGTCACACACCGTCCTGGTCAGGTCAGCGCCAGAGCAAGACGGGGAGCTGACCTACCGCTCGGCCGGCGCTCGTCTCCCTCTTGTCATAAATTAATCACCCCAGTTTCCCTCCCCGCCTCGGAGAGGGAGGCTGGCGGAAGCGTTGCCAAGACGACCCTTGACCTTTCATAGGTCAGGAGGTCAAGGTGGACCCACAAGGTACAAATAAGTGTTTGTGGGCAACTAATACGGCATGCTTCGCCGCACACCACCTCACTCCACCTCCCACTGCTATATTTAACACTACATACCCTATAACCACTGGTGAACATATATGCCACTATCTGTCCTCCAAACACTGGTGAGTAAGTCGTATATCACACAATATATCCTCCAATCACTGGGGCATATACCGTACATACCACTCACTATGTATATTGCAACCTCGGCTAACCAAAAAATCCAGGTTCATTCAAGCTTTACTCTGCGGCGGCAGATGTTCTTTTCACTTTGGGCGAGTGCAATTCCACGAAATTAATCAACACGTCAATAAATAATGAACATCCCAACAAACACTGAAACTGACCGTCAGACTTAAATGTTAAGTCAAACTCGAGGCGAGTGATGGCAGTGTAACTCCCGTATTGCTGGACAACTTCATCCGTAATACATACAACCCCTCCTCATACACGCTAGCTTAGACTAGGGTACACACACACACACACACACACACACACACA